>PVJD01001029.1:0-172500 GCA_004026545.1 Mormoops blainvillei
TCTCTCTCTCTCTCTCTCTCTTTCCCTCCCTTCCTTCCTTCCTTCCTTCCTTCCTTCCTTCCTCTCATATTCTGTCTTCCTGTCTCTACTCTGTCTCTAAATTCAATAAACATATCCTCAGGTGAAGATTATATTTTTTAAAAACTGAAGCCCAGTTCTGAGACACTTTGTTTTCCTGAAAAATGTTCTGTCCTTGAAAAGCCATCTAATAGAACCCTTTGGTTCATCTACTTTCCAACCAGAACAAACACACAACTAGAGGAACCACAAGAATTTGACTAAATTAATTCAGTCTTGGGACTATGTCAAGCCAAACACTTTGAAACTTTTTTTAACTGTATTTTTTCCATTACCATTTATCTCCCTTATACCCTCTCCCCCAGCAATCACCACCCTGTTGTTCATGTCCATGAGTCCTTTGTCCTTGTTGCTTGATCCTTCCACCACTTAACCACCCCCCATAGCTGTCATCCTGCTCTCTATCAATGAGTCTGTCTCCACTTTGCTTGTTCGTTCAGTTTGTTCATTAGACTCCATGTATGAGTGAAATCTTATGGTATTTGCCTTTGACTGGTTTATTTCACTTAGCATAAACTTTACTTAGCATATGTCTAGTCAAAATCTTTGAATCTTGATGTTCAGCTTGAATTAAAACATTTAACAATTTGATTTCTCCTCCTTGGTTCCTATTTATCCCCAATGATGCACTGTAAATTACTCTCCACTTATTTCTCCTTTCTCCCCAACAAGCTACTGCTACAGAAGAGAGAGAGACCCAAGTCAAGAGGCTCCCTCTCCTGCATCAGTTCTTGTCTTGCTCATAAGACAATAATTCAATTGAGAGATAAACATGTATAGTGGAAATAAAATAGCAAGTTTATTTATGAAATGCATACAAGTGCAGATCTGGAAGCAGGCACCTGGCAAATCTTAATGTCCTACACACAGAGGAAAGAAAGTTGTTAGTAAGTTAGTTAGCTTGTTCTATACACTTGAGCCAAGGCTAACAAGTGGGTACATAGCTAATCTAAGTACACCAACTATTGGGCTTCAGGAGTTATCTACCTCAGCTGGTTTCTGGGTTCCCTCCTTCTCCCCCTTCTAAATCTTGGGAATAATGTGTAGCTACAAAGGCTTTCTTTCTTAGTTAGTAAAGGCTCTTTATCTTAGTTAGTGAAATTGTTACAGATTCTACAGCACAGAATCTCAAGAACTCCCCTCTCGTCTTCCTGTGCTAATCCTGCTTCTGATATGCAGAACACCCAGTAATCTTAGTAAGATTGTTCCAGAAGCCCCTTTTCTCAGCACAGTATCAAGGACTCCCCTTCTGTGCTATATCACTTGCAATGCTGGGACACCTGCAATCTTACCAAACCGGGCTCAGGACTGCTGAGTTAACTGGTGAGACATGTCTTCCTTTTGCCTCTAGCCTCCTGTATCAAGGTCTTCGTTAGATTGTAATGGCGAGGGCCCCGCCTTTATGTCCCCTCCGGCCACTCATTCCTAGCAGCTACCTAACACAACAGTCATTCAGATCTTTTGTTATTTCTTTCCCATGGCCTGATATAATCTCTTTTCTTTAATCTTTGATTCCACAGCTTCAAGTCTCATCTTCCATACATAGTCATGTGGCACCTTCTTTTACAGGGTGATTTCTCCTTGCCAACTTCAGAATATTCTGACTAGTGTAAATACTATTGTATGAAGCTTAAGGACCGTAGATTGAAAGTACTTTGAGGGCAGAGAACATATCTGGCACTTTCTTTGTTTTTGCATAGTTCCTATGAAATCTATCATAGCACCCAGCGCTTTGAGAGCTCAGTGGATACTTCCAAGTTTGCATTGAGTAAAACCAAACTGAGTGGTAAGATTATTTAAAGATAGACAAAAGTGGAAAAGTTTGTAGGTAGAGAACTATGCTAAAATTATTCATAATAACTAAAAAGGATACATTGAAGGGAAATTGCACCCAGTGACTAAAATGGTTGTATCTAAATACCATATATTCCACTTAGTTTTTAATTGTCATTTTTGTCACACCAGAATATAAGTTTTACAAGAGCAGAAATTGTAGTATTTCATTCACTGTTTTATCCCCAGTATAGGAAGTGGTATGAGCATGTAGTAAGTGCTCCATATATATTTATTGAATAAATAAATTAGTGAATAAATGAATTTAGGAAAGTAATTTATAGATAAATGACAGTGATTCCTCTGGGCTTATTTGCTGGTATAAATATTTCCTTCATCATCAAATAAAGTTATTCAGAGCACATCTCGCCCAAACCCTTTGCCTTTCTTTCTTATAGGAACTCTCTGGATGCAAAAGACTGAAAGGAAAACCTATCAAACAGGAAAAGAAACATGGGTTTTCTGTGAACAAATTTTGGGAAGGGAAATAAGAGAAAGCAGTCACGTGATTGTTTGTTGTTGTTGACACTATTACAGACGTCGCTCACCTTCCTCTCCTTTGCCCCCCTACACCCAGAGCCCCCCACTACCCCAACTTTACCACATTGTTGTCTGTGTCCATGGGGTATGCATATATGTTCTTTGGCTAATCTTATGTGTTTTTCAATGCTTTCAAATGTGCTTTTTATTAATTCCTTTTTTTTTTTACATAACTCAATTCAAAGCAGTTTAGTAAAGCAGAGTTAGGAATACTGCCTTTTACCTGGAATGCTATTTTTTCTAGTCATTACTGAGGAATAGTGCCCGTCTAATAAGAAATGGGTGAAGGAAATCAAAACTGTTAGCAACAAATAAAACTGTACATGAGGATTGAAGAGAAATTACAGTAGTTTACATGTTTTGATAGTATAGCTGATAAATGATCAGTATATCTCTCAGGAGATGTAAAGCAATTTTCAGATTCATAGGGTCTCACACCCATCGTTAATTACTCCTTTTAGAAAAGACAGCAGATGACACTAGACATTCAGTTACTTTCTTTTTACCTTCCAGACCATGTTAACAGCAATAAGAGCAAAAAAGAAAGGGGAAAAAAAAGAGAGGGAGAAAAACATCTCATGAACACAGATGACAGTATGGTGATTGCGATGGAGAGTGGGAGGGAGGGTGGAGATGAAAGAGGGTGTAGGAGGGATAAATGGTCATGGGAAAAATACAATCAAGAAAATAATAAAATAAAAAGTAAAAACAAAGGAATTGCTTAAAAAAAGAAAGAAAGAAAGGAACTGTAGACCATTTACAAATTTTTTACTAACTATAAGTTAGAATACCTCTAGGGTGGGATAGGCCAGAAAAATCTTTGATATTCAGAGTTGATCTTATTATTTCTAATCATTTAAAAATTTTAACTCATTATAACTTGTATACTTATGTCATTGTCTGTATTTCTCTCGTATTATTTAATGCAATACATTGAACCATAGGAACAAACATGTTATTTGAAAGAATTTGGAAAAATTTATTTGTAGTTGTTTTAAAGCACATAAGCTAAAAAATGAAAAGAAAGCAAAATATTAATATATTTTATAAGTATTGAAGTATTTCTATGGAGTTTTATTTTTATTATTTTCTTGCTTATAACCTGATATAAATATTTGATAAGTCATCTAAACTCACTTTCCTAAAAATAGGTTATGAGTTTTGTAGGTATGTTTTACACTTACTTGCATTTATAATAATACATAGTCTTATTTTCTTAAAGAAATAGATTCTTTAAAATTATAATAAAATTTAACTTTTGATCACCTACCACATGACAAACTTTTACATTTGCTATCATATTTTGAGTTTAAATTTTTCTTCTTTTATTAGAGCCTTTGCAACCTCTCAGTTGACATGCACTGTCATTTAACCCATGAATATATTTAGGATTGCCATCATCCTGGACTGTCACACAGGGCAGACCCTTACAGTTCATTGCATCCAATTTCCCACTGAAGGCTTAAAACACTTCAGATCCTGGCCTGGTGACTCTGTTGGTTGGAGCATTGTCCTGTGAACCAAAAGGTTACAGATTCAATCCCTAGTCAGGGTACATACCTAGGTTGTGGGTTAGATCTCTGGTCGGAGTGTGTATGGGAGGCAACCAATCCATGTTTCTCTTTTACATTGATGTTTCTCTCTCTCTCTCTCTTAAATCAATAAATGTATCTTCGGGGTGAGGATTAAAAAAAAAACAACACTTCTACAACATCACTAAAAGGTGAAGCCATGGAAACATATCCTCTGTAGATAAATTCATACCTAAGGCATCCCATTATATAACTAAGGCATGTCATTACAAAGTTCTTTTTTAAATGTCTGAAAAATAAAGTTGTCTATGTTGTTGTTTTTATTTTATTTTTGCTTATATTTCTTTCTTTTCTTTTATTATTCTAAGAAATAGCTCTATATTACTATGACTTTGGAAAAAGAATATTGCAAAATAGAACTTGGAAATTTTTATGGCTCTATTTTTCAAAAGCCTAAATTTAGAGGAATTAAAGAATGTGAAGAAGGAAAGATTTTTCCCTATTCTAAGGAGAGATTTCCTAGAATCTAGGTGAGAAGAGGCAAGAGAAGCAATTCTATGGTTCCCAAAAGCAGATGAGACCTATACCCCACTTTCCACTAAGACTACTTGTGAGGTACCCAGGTGGCAAGCAGACAGTTGAGTGGTCTATCAAGAAATAATGTCAGAGTCAGCTTCATCGGAGGTTTCTCTGCCCCAAGGTGACAAAGACAGCCATGTATAGCAAAGCTGAAAGAGATATGTGAAACATGACTATCTCATGAGTTACCTCTGTGAATAATGACTGGAGAACATGTAGTTCCCATCATTGATACAAGGGCAATGCCTAAGAACCCAGAATTAAACAACAACTTGGGGAAGGGAATATCCTTGGATTGACTGAGATTCTTTCTACCAGCTCACTAGAGTAGAAGCAAAAAGGTAGAACTTATGTATTTACAGGCATGAAGAAAGTACAGGGTCCAACACAAATAACATCCCTTTTTTATTACAAAATCTCTTTTTACAAAATAATAAGCATGTAATTCTATAGCATAACAATATCACTCTCAAGCATACCATATGACATTTTTAAGTGAAATGTTTAAATTAAAACTATAAATTGTTTCACCCATATTATTTCCCTACTAACCACACTCAAGCAGACATTATTTCTACCGGACTCTGAGCTTTTTTGCACACCTGAGTTTCAGATTGTTTCATACCTAACTGATTATATCAAGCAGCTCCCTATGACATTGTTTTGTTCACTGAATGTAGTCCACTTCCCTAACGCTTAAACTTTTGCAACCAGAACTGATTATTATCACCAGGGTTTGATTCTATGAGTAAAGATACCCTATAACCTTCCTTGTTCCAACCATTATGGTTTTTTAAGGCAATCAGAGTTAGTTTTTCTTTGGCGGTCACAATATAATGATGACTCAGGCTACAACTAAAATCCCAGCATCTTCCTCATGCATATCACTACTAAAGAATGTCTTCTCAACTAGATTTTTACCAACATTGGGCTTAATATTAATTTCTAGTAAATTTCTTTATTTCTCTCTCTTTCTTGTATCTGTTTTCTCTGAACTTCAAGTGCAAAACGTTGTAATGTTCATACCCTTCAACTCCTGGCATATCTTCATCATTAAACTCTCTAATGCCACTCTTTTGTTTTAGTTTATTAGTACTCCTTTTATCCCTGGATTCTATCA
Organism: Mormoops blainvillei; assembly: GCA_004026545.1. NCBI lineage: Eukaryota > Metazoa > Chordata > Mammalia > Chiroptera > Mormoopidae > Mormoops > Mormoops blainvillei. The sequence goes on from PVJD01001029.1 coordinate 5,683, forward strand.
TGGTCCCTTATAGGCACCTATTCAAATGTCTATGATATAGATTCTTAGATAGCTATATATTCTGAAAAACTACACAAAGTTATTTGTATATGGCTATGTGCAAGGTGTTTTGACATCCATATATTTTCCTTATATGGTATTCTGTAACTTTATAAGTTCAAATGTGCTATATTAGATCCTCTGATTTAAACAGTTTCTGATTTGGTGTGAAGTGTATTAGGTATTCCACTTTGCTTTTTGACATCTTAAAATCTTCCAAAAAAAGACCTCATGATATACCATTGAAGATCTTCCCAAAGGATACTATTAGTTCTTTAATTCTCCCCTTTTTAGCTTGAGCATCCCTTTAGTTAAAAATCCACCTAGGTATACTATCACTCAGTGTGTGTAATACTATTGGCTTTTGTGAGATCCTCAGTTACGTCCATGTGAGGAAGTTAGAACCTACAAGAAATACATCGGTTTGTATAAAACGCTCTTAAGAGTTGAAAATGGAGCTTCTTAGAGCAAAACCTACCTGTGTTTCCAAAAGACTACATCATGTATCATAGAATATAGGAAACCTTTCCTACCTAAGGTGTGTCACGGGTGACACAGGACCCAGAGAGCGTGTGTGCATGGAAAAACAAAAGGAACTGCCCTCTATTTTCTGGACTATCCCAACTAGTTTGTGTGTTATGGTAACTTGATAATATTAGAAATTATGTTAGTTTAATTGGTTCTATCTTTGTTCTAGGACTCCATATCTTTGACTAATTCCTTTCACATATATTTTTTTTGTTGCTTCTTGCACTAAAATTGGTCACAAGACACATTATTAAACTGAAAGTTTTCCTGTTTAAGCTTACCCTAATCCCACTGCAAATACACACCCGTGCACAGGAATACACACCAACACCTGTAAGGCATGGGCAGCTGGGTCTTCATACTTCTCTGAAGCTGATTTTCCAGCATTACCTTATTAATTAATCACTCAGATATTTACACATCCTCCACAAATGAAATTCCAACACTGTGGTGAAACGATGGAAGCTCTCAAAAGCATTTTGAAACCTCCTCAGCCACACAGAAAGCCAGGTGCACAGCTTATTATGTCCTACTAGCAGGAGGAAGAGAAACTCTTTGGGCTGTCACGTATCACCTACAGCCTGACTTTGATGGGAAAATGTTGCTTAGAAAAGTAAAATCAACTCAATGGAAGAAAATGAATGCAAAGGTGTTTAAATGGTAAATGCCAATATTTATCGATTTTAACTGAGGCAGAGTCATGGAATCAGTCTACATTGGAAAATATTTGGAAGTGATTACAAAGAGCATTTTCCTAAGAGTTAGGCATTTCTAAAAATATCACAAAGGGACTCTCTGGGATATCTCACCTAAGAATTCTGAAATGGCTAAATCTGATCGGACCTTGAATCAGGAAATGTCGCACTTACCCTTTTATTCATTCCGCAGCCCATCTTTATATGCCAGACTTGATCATTGGCCCCTAACCTGGCTTTGGCCCCTTGAACTTTACCTGCAGGCCAGATCCTGCTCATGGCTACTGTCCCCCGGTTGGGACTCTGATACTGCCTCAGGCCTTCTGGCGTCGAGCCTGAACTCTGCCCGCTCCTGCCCTACGGGTCCCCAGGCATCCCTGGGTAGGCTCTGGAAAGAGGCCCGGCTCTCCGTGTGCTCCTGCACACTTCACCTAAGCCACGGTTTTTCTTTCCAGCTGCTACAGTATTTTTTAGAATTCCATGAAACAGTTTCATTTTCTTCCCTTCCTATTTCATTCCTGAGAACTAAAAAATCATGCATGCATTTATTTACACAATCAAGCAAATATTTAATGAGCAAATTCAATGGCTCTAGGACTCTTGGTGACATGTGAACAATATGCCTTAACAGAACATATGGATCTTTTCCAAATTAGCTTTTGTATAAACTAAAAATTGAATTTATGTTTCTTTAAAAATAATTTTAAATAGCACGGTTCAAAATAAAAGTGTAAAAATGTTTTAACAACTACTTTCAACTCTGCCACAATCTTATTCCCCAGTAAAAGAAGTTAATGACATTAAGAAATGTACATAAACCTTGACTTTCTTTGAAACACATAGACAGAATGTGTTTCTGTGAAATTATTTACAAAAGAAAGTTCAAGAGTCATGAAGTGACATATCTCACATGGGGACAAAGAATATAAACACAGTGTTATTTCACTTTTAATTAAAACTACCTCCTTTCTCCCCATCTCACTCCAAAACCCAATCAATAGAACCAAAACTACACTTTTCATTAGACAGTGATGAGATTGGGAGAAGGCTGAATAGAAAATATTTGTTGTGTTTAATTCTTTCAGCTATGCTAAAATAGGTAAAAACAAAAAAAGCGTTGATCCAAGTTTACTTTATGGAGGCTTACACATCTTACTTTTCCTTCAGAGTATTATTGTATTGAAGAAAAAAACTAATTAAAACCACAAAGACGTGTATTTACATATAGGACAACAGTCACCCTCATCCCAACCGTGAATAGCATTTGTCAGATCTATGTATCAGCCTTTTTTATTTTGAAACAATGTTGAGTTTTGCTCAAGTGGTTTATTTAATATGAACAAGTTCACTTGTCAATATATGGCTGACTCAGATTAAATTTACCCTTTCATACTAACAAGCATGCAACATGAAAATTACTTTTTTCTTATATTTCCATGACCCTTCATTGAACTCAGTATGGCACTCTCCATGAATAGTATGTGTTGAAACTTACATTTATTTATTTGTTTGTTTGTTTATTTAACAAATACCCATTGAAGACTAACCGTGTGTCACAAACTGCCCCAGGTGCTAGGGAGACCTCCATGGGAAAAAAAGACAAAAATTTCTTGTTATTATGGAGCTTACAATTTATAGGGGAGAAATGGGAAAATAAATAAATATCCAATATGTTGGGTGCAGTGATTACTACGGAGCAGGGAAAAGCAGGCAAGAGGCATGGCAAGTGAGGGGTGAGAAGGTGAAATTGTAAATAAGGTGGTGACATGTTAGCTGAAAGAGACAAGTAGGTGAACCATGAAACTTATGTAGGGCAAAGAGTGCTCCTAGACAAGGGAAGAGCTGATGCAAAAGCCATAGGGTGGAGTGTGCATGGCTTGTTCAAGGAACAGCAAGGAGAGGAACACGGTCGGGAAGGACGGTTCAGGACCAGGTAGGCCAGGGATCCATAGATCCCTTGAGGTGAGGACTTTGGACACACCCCTGAGGGAGGTGGGATGTCTCTGAAGGCTTCTGAGCGGAGGGACATACTCTTACACGTTTTAAAAGGATCTATCTGGTTGCAACGTTGAACATAGACTAAGGGCTTGAGGGTTATTTCTAAGGATTTTCCCTCACTAAGATTCTAAAATCCATACTTTTAAGTGATATAAGTATCTACCCAGTTCGATATGATATAAATAATCAATGATACTTTTAGCAGCATAAGACATCACAATCGCAACATTCTAAATTCAAATCCAAGTATAAAGAATGTACAGGAAAACCTAGGACTGTCTAACTTTGACAGTGGGAGAGATGAAATGGCAAAAAAATTCTGCAGAATAATTAATTGTATATTCAAACCACAAAGCTTCACAATCCAGAAGGTATGAAACCATTTGGAAATGAGTACAGTGTGTTATAGCAGAACACACTTAGAAAAATAAAACGGGTAATCTTGGCTCTGAAAATGCTACTTAGGATGGCTTGGGTAAGTTTCTTAATCTATCTGTGTCCCAACTCCAAAGCTGAGAAAATAATAATTGCTTCATAATATGTGAAGATTAAATGAGACATTGTGTGGAAAGGACTGAACATGGAGTAAGGGCCCCAAAAATGTTGATTCTCTTCTTCCTCCTTCTTTTGACTTGCCAGCAATATCAAATTTTGACATAAATACTTGACCAGTGGTGGGACAAAAATGTTAAAAAGAGTGCGTGTTATGAATGCTTACTTAAAACCAAATATTTTAATATCCCATTGAATGAAACTAAGCACATACACTGAAAGAAAGCACAAAAGGTAAACTTACAAGCCCTGATGAAGAGTAAATTGTATAAATGGTGATGAAAAAAATAATGATTTTCCCATGTAAATACCACCCTCTCCCACTACAATAGTTGAAAATACTCAAAATATAGAGAATTCATCACAATTAAAACTTATTTAATTTTTTGAGGACTGGAAGTTCAGTCAGTTATAAAAAGTGAATAAATCCCAGGGTCCACAAATTTGAATTATTGTAAAGAAGATATATCACAGGATTTCAAAGATTATTATTTTGCAATTTTAAAAATAAAATTAAAAACAAGCCAATCTTATAAAAATATACCTGGGAACAACAATATATACATATTAGTGACCGAATGTTGTTATTGATATACGTGCTATCTAGAACACTATATAGATATTTTATTTTGTTTTCTCTTTTTATCTGTTTGTTATTAATGTTTTCTAATAAAATAACTAGGGTTCAATATATTCAAAGGTGACGTAGAGAAATCAGTTTAGTTTCAATTGAATTGACTTCTTTTCAAACCTTGTAACATCATTGTCAGATGTACCAACAAGTCATTATTTTCAGGAATATAGCCACAATGTGGTGACACATGGCATCCCCTTGGCTACAATACTGGGCTGACACAAACAGAAAGGATAAAAAATCCCACCAAAGCCTGGTAGTCAACACAAAATCAAAGTGATATGATGAACAAAAGTGGTAGAATGAGAAAAAAAAAATCTCATCTGTTAAGCTTCAGAAGATTCATAACTTTATATATTACTAAATTTTGCTGAAAACTTTAGAAATAGAAGTAATGCAAAATACCATGTAAATATTAGAACTCTGGTAGAAAAAGATACCAACAATGAAAATGTTGCTGAATGAATGCACCATGAATAGCCCTCTGCAAAAGAGCAGGCTATCAAACGACAAAGTGACATACCAGAAAATCTGATGAATTTAAAATATTAAATATGTTGAGTAAATAAACATGACTTTTCTTGTTGCTTAGTTCTCTTTGGCAAGAACATTTTCTTCATAAGAGCATACTAAATGACCCTTCAATTGACTCATTTTCAATGACAAGGCAAATGTGTGGGAGAACAACAAAAAAAAAAGCCTTTGATTAGATTAGTAAGACATGGTGGAAAGTCTGATTCACCCATAAGATGTTAAAAGCTGTAGTTGTTCTAGTGGCACATTTAAGATTGCTTTTCCAGTTGCTGCATTATAGAGGTTGCTTTCGGAGCGCCTTTCTAGAAAAATTAATAAAATTCTTGAGCTGAAATAACCAGATTTTTCTAACCTTACTCTTGAAATCAAGAAACTTTCTAAGCCATTAAGGAGGGTGTAGTGCATAAGTTTTGGAAGGGACAGTGAGGAAAAGGCTCAAAAAATGTGCCATGTCCATCGAAATGGTGACTTCAAGGGAAAGACCGTGGCATTTCGGGTTTAGGCTCAGACCGTTACGCATGAGCATTGAAACAGGGTAATCATATGTGGTCATGCAGGAGATCTGCTGGTGCATATTATCTAGGCCTGACTCATTGTTCTTACTTGTACATTTATATATTTTTTGGCCTACTGTGACCTGTTGGAGGTTTCCTAGTAGATTGTGGTGATATATTTTTGAACTTTTCTTTATTCCTTTTCTCTAGAGGAAACAATGAACCAAATCACATTTGAGATAGTTTCTGAGAGTTTGCAACAGATATGAATTTCAGGATGTTTGAAATTTATCATTTGATAAGTAAAATATCTTCCCCACTTACATCTCATTTGTGACATTGAGTTTTTGTCTATATTATAAAAATGATAACTGACATATAAGCACAGGAACACCATTTAAAGACAGAATAAATGTCTTTCCTCCATACTATTGAATACCCATTGCTCAGAGTAAGTATTCAAACACTGTGTATCTTACTCCCAAAGATCATTGGTATGGACTACATAAAAATAAAATTAAATTTAAATTTAAAATTAACAGCACCTTATTACAACCACATTGACTTATTGTGTAATAGTTCAGGTTACAATTGCTAGTCTAGCATTTAGAAGTTTTTCTAGGTATGTGAATGACAAGAATAAGTACAAAGTTTTCTCATTTAAATGAGGAATATTACACAGCTCTGAAATTCTTACATAGAATGAAATATCTCATTTTACCTAAATATGTGGTACTTCTTATTTGGTCTCAATGGAGTGTTACATACAGATAATATCTCAACATGACCAAATGTTAAAATGTGATAATTCTGTATTACTTTGGTTTTCACTTTTCTCATGAATTTAGGCTTCAATAAACTATTCTAATATGGTGGTTACCAGAGAGAAGGGGATTGGGGTAGTAAAAGGAATCAAATATACTGTGATGGAAGGAGATTTGACTTTGGATGGAAGGTACACAATGCAATATATAGATGATGCATTATAAAATTATATACTTGAAACTTGCAATTTTATTAAGCACAATCACCTTAATAAATTTAATATAAATAAATAAAATAAAAATAAATAAAAATTTCTTAATGGCTGTTCTAAATATTTAGCTATATCTGATAATATAATGAGAGAATTGAATTGACCTTATGATGATTTAATTCACCATTGACATTGGACTGGAAAAACTTAAAAGTCTAGTTTAATTTTTTTGTAGTAGGTATGGTCAAGGGCAGGACCTAAGAAAGAAGACACTATAATAATACACAGATTTTTGAATCATTATACTCTACAGAGGAAACAAAAAAACAAGTGAACAAATCAACACAATTCAGGAAGAAATTTTATTTCAATTCTTACCCTCTGTGAGACTGTTCTTTTACCTGTAAAGGGAGATAATAATGACCTCTTCATTTGATGGCTATGAGAATTAACAGATAATAGAAATTTAATTTAATGGAATGTAATTTAGTATGTAGCCTGGTAGCAGTAAGCATTTAACAAATGTTACTTTCTGTTTACCTTCTTTTGTACTGAAGAGACAAAGTCCAATTTTCCAAAGCCTTGTTTCATGTTAAATATCAACTTTTCCATAATGATTAAATCCCTGATGATCCTTCATGCTATGATGTTTGTGTTTGATTGAATAGTGACTCAAGATGTCTACATACTAATCAGAGATGACACTATAATCTAATGTTGGCCCTCTTTCCTTTAGGAATGGTTTGTATTCCAAAACCAATTTGTTAATCCACTACTAAGAATTCAAACATGTATGCCCAAGGAAACAATGCTTATGTAATCTATTATTTTCCTTATGTATTACATAAATAACACTAAAAATTTAACAACTCTCAATAATATTTTATGGGAATACCCATTCAAAATTCCAAATTGGGACTTTGGTAATACATGCCAACCACAGGGAGCAAGAATAAAATTTATCTTAGCTGCAAGCTACTGTGGAATCCTCTGTAGGCTGGGATGGCACAACTTGGGTCAAGAGGCTCCTTCTTGCTACCTCTCTTGCAAATCTTTTTCAGTCACCATTAGTGTAACTTTTCTATAATGCATTTCTTCTCTAGACACATACACACACATACACACACACGTGCACGCGCTTTTGCTTTTCTTTTAAGAACTACTGACTCTATTTCTAGTCCTGATTACTATTTCTTCCCTCCTAGTTACTCCAGAACTTAATGCAAACCTATGATCCTACATTCACTCCCCACAAGTCACTAAAGTAAACACATAACCTTTTCGATTTGTGGGAAATAAGAGGGCATAGTTAGGGTTTGTAGCCAGGACACTCATGGAAATCGAATGATCATTAAGTATCCTAGCCTATACATTTATTTCTACACCATGCCCCTACCTCATCACTTTTCTCATTTAGGCACTGAAGACTAAAAATGTACAAAAGATTGAGAAAAAAAATCTTCTAAACTAGAACTGCAAGTACTGTGATTTGATAAACAGGATGAAAAAGGAGATAAGGAATAGGACCAGATACCTAATAGGGATAAGACTTAGGACACTGGTAGAAAAGATTTCCATAACTGTTTGCTGAATAAATGCATGTAAAAATAAGCAAGTGAGTAAGATGTTCTTGAGTAAATGTGCTTTGAAAACTATAAAGCAATATGCACTTGGAAGTTGAGTCTGCACCTCCCTGGTCTAGCTTGGCAAACGGGGATGGTTGGAGGTTGCTGGAGTCTGTGGCTGACGTTCCGACAGGCAAACAGGCATTCGTGTACTCACAGTCATCATAGAGGTGATGGTCGATGGGGAATAAAGCCTTTAATTGCAAGTCGTCTGAGTTTAAGATCACGTTCTGTCACTTCCTAGCCTAGCCCAGATGACTTGGGATGATTCTTTTATCATTCTGGGCCTCTGCTCTAGCATATGTGAAGTGATGGAGTACTAAATGAACAATACATACATACATTTTTAATTAAAAAATATAACTATACTCTACAGCTCAGATTGTTAGAGAGTTTGACTATGGGTGATTTTGTAACTGCCCCAGCAGCATTGTTTGTGCACTGAGAGACACCACGTGAGTCCAAGACATTCAGTCAGCTGTCCGGATGACTCCAGACATAGAGGTGTGTGGCATACTGCCATCAGAGCATATGTATCACTGACATTTTTCTTTCCTAACTGAATGTTTGGATATTCTGGTGACACAGACAAAGAAGGACCCAATTAGCTAGTCCTGTTGCTATACTGCTTACCTTAGTCGAGAGCACATCTTGAATAAAGAAAATAATAAGAGAATCATTTTGCCTGTACTTCCATTCAAATCAAGTCACTGTAGAGGCATTCACTAGAACAGAGTACATCCTTTACTGAAAAATAAGAAGGATGAACACACATTTTTCTAACATTAAAAAAAAAAAAGAAAAGAAAAAAACATTGCCAAGGGTCAAGTAGCACATTGCTAGCTGAGCTGGGGCCCAGCATGGTTTATTATAGCTATTTGCTGAGAGATCTTGTATCAAGTCGCTTGGCTCATTTTTATACTGTTTTTTTTCCCCCTTAACAAGTGCCAGACATGTGAGGCCACAATGAGTTTAATTAAAGTCAATGGCAGCCAAAAAATAAAAAATAAAAATAAAGTCAATGGCAGCCAATAATTCAAGCTTTATAAACGTAATTTGGGAACAAACAAAACTCCTAAGTCAAAATATAAAATTTTCTACTTAAGTAGAAGTTTTAATCATATATATAAAGTAAAGTTGCCAAATATATAATGGGCTGATATCATACAGAAATCTGATTTCCAGTGCTGGATCTAACTCTAGCTGACTGTGTCATTTTAGGCAAGTAAAATTTTTAATTGAGACCTTTTTTTAGCACCTAACACCATGCTTGTACATAATTTGTTCTTAATAAATATAGGGCCTGGCAAAATAATGCCCCTTTTATATTAAAAAATCTTTTATTACAAAATTATAAGCATGTAATTCTGTAACATAACGCTATCACACTCAAGCACACCATATGACATTTTAGGTGAAAAGTTCAAATGAAAACTATAAATTATTACACCCATATTATTACCCTACTGACCACACTCAAGCAGGCCTTCCTCCTGCCGGACCCAGCATTTATTAAGCACACAAATGTTTAAAAACGTGCGGCACTAGAAGCAAACAATAGGGACCATATGAAGTGAAGAGAAAAAACAGCTAGAGAGGAGAAAAGGGGAATACAGGAAGGGAAAGAGGCTGACCTCGTTAACTCACAACTTTTTGTAATTCTCCTGTGAATCTAGATTGGCATCCCTTCTTAGAAAGATTTAGCATGAGTTATAATGAGTTTAAATATTATGAAGAATTTATCACTTTTGTAGGATGTACTATTAACTGTCATACATAATTAAAATAATAATTTGGAAATGATTCATTTCCAAAACAAATGGATGAAGTCTACAAAAATATGCAAGACTCTTGGTTGCTCTGTGTAGGCTTCCTCTCAAATGTGCAGCATTTAAACTCATTGAAGTCACTCTTTTAAAAAATAGACATCTTACTACAGAAGTAGCAGCTAAACATTTGTATTACTTGTCTATCATAGTAATAAAAAATTCCTCTTGGAGCCATTCTCATTCTCATCCAAATCATTTGGTTTTCATATTCTATTGAAATCCACTCTCCCGTTTGAGAGAAGTTTTAAGACTTGAGTGACACCATCTTTGTACCATAATAATTATCAGTATTGTCAGGCACCGAGAACCAACATTCATATTCACCTTTTATAAGAAACCAAAACATGTTGTTGAAACATGTAAGATGAGAGGGCGGAGCAAGCAATCAATTTTTGAATTGAGAAGGTTGCATGGTTAAATTCTCACAAACCAATCACCTAGCTTTTCTCTATCATTAAAAATAACAGTTTCCTTGGATGAAGAAGTAAATGTTCACTATATTGAAAAGTACCAGAGCTCAGTCTAATCTGTTTGAAAGATATGTGATTAAAAGTCTGAATTTGGAAATATTTAATATTTGGCTCCATGTCACAGAATGCCAAGTACCTTTTTGATTACCTATTGATGTTTTAAGGTAAATTTATTATGTGTTGTTTACATACATGAATATTTTGAACACATTCTTCATATTCCATCATAAAAATATTTTACATAATTTTTGAATAATAAATGATGAACTATGATCCTCTTCATGCATAGTAAATGTTAAATGCTGCATTGTTTGCAGACATTAAGCCATAAGTGTTATTTGAGATGTTGCAAAATCCTGACCCCTTTAAAAGCCAAACAGCACTACGGCAGGCCTTCCCTAGCAACTGTATTCATAATGGCAATCTCCAACAGTCAGTCAAACTAAATAAACCATCAAGAATTCCAAGCCAGAAATGAGTTGTTGAGGGCTCCCGTTATCATGTCTGGACTGAGGTCATGGAGGAAACCGGAATGTTATTTTCACTAGTGCTGGCCTGCCAGTTAGTGCTGGAATTAGATTTTAGTGAAGGTGAACTTCACCATTGCTGATACTGGCAGAAATGCACTCAAAATCCTTGTAAGGGCATCAAAAAGGTTTGTCCATTACAGAGAGGTGAATCCACCCCCTTTCCTGTTTCTGTTCTTTGTACTGAGTGTCTCCTGTTGATCTAGAAAATCATTGCTGTATACCAAGGTTTATGATCCACAATTTGTCTGCCAATGCTGGGAATCAAAACAAAATTTCCTGAGCACAGTGTCAGCACACTTGAGAGGCATATGTCTCAATGCATACTGGTTAAGTGGGACAAACCTTAGCAAGACATTATTTTTAAAAAGATGCTCAAAAATGATGTTCTTTACTTTTATGATTTTTAAAAATTTATTTATTCACTTGAGGGATAGAGAAAGAAACACTGGTTTGTTGCTGCATCTACCTATGCATGCACCCTCCTACCAGGGACCAAACCTGCAACCTTGGTGCATGTGGATGATGCTACAACCAAAGAGGCTACCTGGTCAGGGCAATGTTCTTTACTTTTATATTGCAGTTGTTTCGTTTTTCTATTTTAATGGAAAAGTTTACAAAACATCACAGTTAACCACCTTTTGGTTCAATAAAACATCTTAGCAGGTTTAAAAAAAAAAGGCATGCAATGAAGTTTCTAAAAATATTCCCAAGTGCACGATCCCTACCTCTCAGACCTTTCTGCAGGCAGCATAGGACTTGGGGATAGAGAAGTGGGGAGTGTAAACCTCCAGTATGTACACAAAAGCTGGAAAATAACTATGCACCCAGAATCTTACTGTATTTCTTTTCCTTTACAACAATAAAAACTGACTCAGCTATCTTGATTTTATGTCTGTTGTTTTAACAATGGAAACTCAAAGGAAAAGACAAAAATTACATTTATATAATGCTGTTTGTTGCAACAGCAATGTATGATACAGGTTGCTGTTAGACTATAGAGCTGAGTTAATGGTTTTAGTTATGTATAGAATATGTGACTATAGAAAAAAAAGTAGCATATATAGCCAATACTTTATTCTGCCAAGGAGAAGAATGCAATGATGGCATTTAAAGTCACTATCAAGTTCATAAGAACCAGTTTGCACTTCACTTCTATAAGATCATCTGCAAAGCAGTGAGTCAACTGCACACAGCCTATATTTCCCTTGCATTCTAGACCAAACCCAAAGACACTATTATTTTTACTGAAACAACCCCTCACAAGAGGTCCTATGAATTCAGATTAATGATGGCCTTTCCTTGTAGCTATATTAGTTTTAGTCCTGCCTTCATACAAATAGCCTCAATGCATCATCAGAAACACATTATTTACCACAGTTTCAGATATTGCAAATACAGTGGGAAAGATGGAGAATCTTTATTGACATATTGATGTAACAAAGAGAATTTGCACAATTAAGATGCATCTGGCACAGAATAAGAGTCCTTAAAAGAACGAGGCTGAAACTCTGCTAAGCAAGGCTTGGTGAGGAGCGGTGGGTCTCTCCAGGTGACTGAAATGTCAGACCAGAGGCAGGAGGTTTTGTTATACCTGCTGGGTTGGCGATAATAAGCCAACATAAACTGGAAGGCTTGACAACTTATAACATTTTAAATTCTTATTTTAAGATAATATTTCAGAATTATTTATTACCTTCTATTGAGCTTGGTGGAAATAACCTTTGTCCTGGATTTGGAGCACTAACAGGCATTTTCATATCAGTCTAACATCAACATTTGAAATACACCCCAAACCAAATATTCTCAAGATTAGAAATAGAACAGCCTATTGCATCATTTCTCAAAAAAATTATAGCCTGAGAAGCAAAGGGTCTTTTCTAACTGATTTCTGAAGGTTATAATAATAATAAAGAAAGGAAAAAAACGTGATCTCTATGATAAATGTCATTGTTTCTCTTGGTCCACAGTGGTCAGGAGATCACACAGACGTTCTGCCGTTTATGTTAACAACCTGGGCAATGAGTTAGCAGAATTAATTTTTATTATGTGCATAATGTTCAAGGATGTGGGTGGGGTTGCTGTCTGAATCCTGCCACAGGTCCCCCTTCACCTCCCACAGATGGTCAGGGGGGTACGAATATGAAGAATTGAGTCTTGAGCCACATTAGGCAAGATGCAGTTCTTTCTAATGGAGGGAGTTGCTAATAAAGCAGGTCTGGAGAAGGGGGCAGAACTGCACTCTTGCTGAAAGCAGAGGCCCTGACCTTCTGAAGATCCAAGATAGGAAAGGAAACACAGATACCCTGTCTCTTATAGGCACGTGGTCCAAGGGGAAGGAAAAAAATAGAGCCTGTTTCCAGCTACGGGCATAAGAGTAAGGTCACACACAGTAATGAGGACTTGGCCAAACCAGCAAAGTCACTCTTGCCTTCAGGGTGAATGAAATACTTGGGTAGAGAAAGGGGCTAAAGCTTTTTCCTTAGCACTTACTGGAGGCACAATGTGGGACATCATTGACAAGTGTCCTTTCCTGTATGGAAACTCTTGAGTAAACAAGCATTACTCTTTTAACACATAAAACTTAAAGGGAGGGGCAAAGGTAGCTTAGAATTGTGAGTATATGAAACACAGAGTTTATTCTTGTATTATTCTTTATTACATATTGTATTATTATTTATTAAGTATTGTACTGTTTTCCATACAAACAACTTTAAACCTACCTTTGCCCTACCTTGTATATAAACTCTGTGTGTTAATTAGCCTTACCCACATGTAGACTTTAACACAGAGTTTCATAAGAGGCAATGCCTCTGCCTTCATGTTTCCCAGGACATGCCTCATGGCACATTGCTCTGTGCGATACAATTATGAAAGGGGGAGGAGGACGTTCAGCAACCAATTAAGTGTGGTTACTGTTGAGTTAAAATAGTGTATGAAACCATTAAACCACTTTCTCTACTGAAGGACTTCTCAGAGCTTTTACTCTATGAATGTACATTGTGATCATTTGAGAGGAGGTATTAGGAGGTACTGTTTCCCAAAATTATTTGATAACGCAAATTCTGTTTTTAGGAATATCTCACAGGACCAGTGTCCTTAAAAATGTCATTTGGAAACATTAGGCCAGTGTATATTTCCTTTTTGCTTCCAGAATACCAAGGCCATTGGTTAAAAATAGATCAAAGAGTATGATAGCAGGCCTGAGCCATAAGGAACCAAGGTCACACTGGGTCTGGAACTGGATGGGTTGATGCCAGATGCCAAGGCTGTGATTTGGAGGCTCTAGTTCTGCATTCAGGTCCAGGTTGGATAATTTTAAAGAGCACAGATTATAAAGAAAATACAAATGATAATGGTTTTAGAGGGGCACATTCTGTCCAAACTTGTCCAAAAAACACCTCATACCTGGCACACTTAATCCATTTTTATTGCCTGATGGTTCCCTGAAGATATTTAAGTTAGTAATGCCTTTCTTAGACTCTACAGTCTGTCCCAGAGGAAAGTTGAACTGCCTAGTCCCAAACCATCCCAGGCTCCGAAGTTTACAGAATGCCCTATGACTGTGGGTTTGCCATGTGGACCACTCTAGATGCGCCACAGCCTGTTTCACTAGACTTACATAACCCTGGAGCATAGTCAAGGCCAGTTATGTTTCTAAGAGCCAGCAAGGGGCCAAGTTCTCCCGGACATTAGTGTTTTCATTTTATCTATGGCAGCGATTTAAACCTTTTTCATAACACACATAAACTAATTAGTAAAATTTTGTGGCACACCAAAATATGTATTATGTTGTTTGCCAATAAGACAAGAAAACAGGTATAATTTTTATTGATCTGCAAAAAAAGTAGTAAAAGTAACTACCTACCTTTTTGCTTCAAAGTGACTTTTTAAAAAAAATCAGGTGCCTATACTTTCATAAGATTTTTGGTATCAAGTATTAACCAATCAGGCACAAATTTATGATGTGATGTGACCAATAAGATGTAACTCTGTAATATGACCTTTATATTTATGGTTCAAGAGTGGGCATTCACACAGGGTGGTTATTGTCATTTTTTTATTTGACAATCTAAGGGCAAAAAGGTCAATGTCCCCAACTAAATAGTAAGGAATGGTGTATTTTAAAAGTTTTTGTGGCACACCAGTTGACAATTGCTGATCTATGGCGATTCCAACTGTCTCTGTACTGAAATTCTAAACATCTATCTGCCGCTTTTTTCTACTTTTTAAGTAAAACGTACTAAAACTGCTCATGGATTGTATCATTGCAGATTACATTTTGTAATAGTTTGGTTTTCATCATTTAATGTTTTAATGATGTTGGGGTAAATGAATATGCTATAAATCTGTCTGCTTTAATAATAGAATATCTTGATCAGAATTCAAATGTTTTTCAATACCTCGAGATCATTATATTGAACATCAATTATTATATCATAATGTAATTAATAAGATTCACAAAACCTAACAATGCATATGGGATTGTCTCTAAGTGATTAGAAAAAGTAATATATTTTTATTTGTCTTATTAGTTGTTTTTTTTTTGCATTGCTTTTATTTTGTTGTTAGGTTTTTAGTTTTTATTCTCACTGCCATAAATATGGCTGACTAATCTATCATAGACTGGAAAATCAAATGAATATGATTACTACAATTATATGTTGCACAGAAGTTAATAGACTATTTATTACTGAACTACTTTTCTGTAAGAAAACTGTCTGTATATAGTGTACAGACTTTGAAACCTCACTTTGGACTGGCCAGAGTTATTTTTGTTCATTTCTTGATTGTTGATTGTGTTTTAAGGTGAAAAATTACTTCTCTCCTTGCTTCTAAACATATATCCACAATACTTCAATTCAGCTGTGAATTCCTTGCAAACAAATGGATTACCTGAGACTTAAAGGACATTCTACATGGTAGCACCCACTGAGTGCTCAATAACTATCTGTTGGTCAAGTGATCCTTTATCTCCTTATCTATGCTAGACGACACTGTCAGATTTATTTTGACTTTCACTAGAATGACTTCAAAATGTATTTTGCTTAGAATAAGCATTATAGTATATTATGGGATTAATTGTGTTCCCCTAAAAGATAAGTTGACGTCCTGACCCTAGTGCCTCAGAATGTGATTTCATTTAGAAATAGGGTTGGTGCAGACGTAATTAGTTAAGTTGAAGTCCCTGGAGTATGGTGGGTCCTTAGTACTCTATGACTAGTGTCCTTATAAAGAGAAGTAGGAACACACAGTAAGAAGATGGCATGTGATGACAAAGGCAGAGATGAGGTGATGACTCTATAAGCCAAGGAACACAAACAATTGCTGGCAAACCAGAAACTTAAAGAGGCAAGGAAGGGTTCATTCCTACAGGTTTCAGGGGAATCGAGGCCTTGTCGATACCTTGGTTTGGGACTTCTAGCTTTCAAAACTGTGAGACAACAAATTTCTGTTGTTTTAAGCCACCCAGTTTACTCTATTGTATTGCGGTCACCCAAGGAAACTAAAAAAGTTTATTTTTATTTTAATTTTTTTCTTAGGTTTAAGGAGAATAAAATATAAGTGAGACTAGTTGTCCCTGATTTTTACCTGGGAATGAGCAGAGATCCAGGTGATAGTTTTTCACAAAGCAATAATCTACTCCAACTGTTGTCACAACAGCGATGAAATCTCTGCTGACAGAGACTCATTAAAGTAAAAAGCCAGGGCAACCTATTATTCCACAAATGGATTAGGAGAAAATAGATGGTTACTAGGCAGGAGGAGTGGGGAGGGTGATAGCATAATTCAAAAATCTCTAAGACTTTACCTTTAAAATTCTCTGACAGCATAATCAGCAATAGTACTCAATATTATCAGAGAATGATTATGTAAGAACATTACAGTAAGAGACATTCCATATTGGTAATTTTCTAGGACACCCCTTTTCCTATTTATGAGTAGGAGAGAAAGAAGAAAGGAAAAGGGAGGAAGGAAGTCAAGAAGCAAGTGAGAAGGGAAAGACGGAGGATGGGAGAGAGGGAGAGCAGTGAAAGTAATCCCATGAGAAAACGGCCACCACCGCCATGAATGGTAAAAGCCATACTTTAGAGGGCAATCATCATGTACCTATGCTGAACAGTTTGAAATGTTTTATCCAACTTAATTCACACAAAAAACACTGTGATATAGTTATCCTTTCCCCATTTTACAGATGAGAAGACTGAGGATCAAAAGTATTTTGTGCTTTGCCCTCATCACACAGCTCCAATAGGAACTGCACTGAAGGCCAAGTCTGTCAGGCCCTAAACCCACGCTGTCAGGACACTGCGGCGCTGTACTGCCAACTCGCTCATGCTTGGCTCCAGAAACGCATATTCGACTGCTTTTTTTAAAAAACAGAAAATTGCTACAAAAAGAGAAAGGATTTGTCAAATTAATGGAGATTTATTGAGCACTTGTGATAGTCCAGGCAGTGTGCTGTAACTTACGAAGATTCAGGGAAATATTTGACTATTCTTCTGGTGTCAGAAATAATAGTCATAAAACACTCTCCCTGATGTATGTATAATCTATAAATTGTCAAAAGCATTGAATATTTGTATGTGTGTTTAATGTGTTCTTTGGCAACCCTTCCATTTCAACCTGTTTTTTTTTTTTTCTTAATTTGACATCCATGTTTCCCACCCAAAACACAATTTGTCCAAAAGTTTGATCATAGGAGCAGTGGTTCCTAAGACTAATTTTGTTCACCTGTTCATATAGAATTTCATTTTTACATTTTTTACTAGTAAAATTTGAATTTTCTGACTTTAATGAACTGCTGATTATCTTACCGGTTATCCATCAGAAGCTTTGATATAAGTCTGAAAAAAATCACAATTTTAAAAAGTAGGAAATTAATGTTTAGAAAGACACGGGTTCATTAAGGGAATATTATCTATAGGAAGCTGAATTAGAGATTTACATAAGTCAGAGCTCTTCTAACGGGGAAGTCCTGCTATTCTCATTGTACTTTCTAATGCCAAATTTTTCCTTGACATATTTTTCTTGCTTCATTTTAGGGTATTTTTTAAAGTTCGTGGGTCTAAGGAATAGTGCCAAACAGTGTTGCTTAAGAAAAAAGCAATCAAGTCAAAAATCTTACACGAAAGGGGCACATTTTGGAGAGGCTTCCCATAGATATATTAGAGATTGAACTACAAGCATGCAATAGTATTTTGTTGTTGTTGTTCAGGAAAACATTTTTTCCTAGACTATGGTCAATACAAAAGGCAAAAGTGGGATTTTATTCTGGGTCTCTGTGTTACAGTGTTTTAGAGAAAATAGGCAAGTCTGACATATGGTTGTGTAGTGCACTCAAGGTTTTTACCCCTTTCACATATTGCCTGGAATTAACAAGTGTCCTCTGTCTTCTAATGTGATTGGCTGCAGTGGTTCCAGTAATTTAAAATACAAATAGTGCTGAGAAAGCATGGTGACGATTGGTGTGTTATAGATCTGGAAATACTGAACCTTATGAATGATGTAGCGGTAAAAGGAAAGAAATATTACCAGAAGATATTGATAGTAAGTTGGATCTAAATTCACAGGAGAGGGATTACCTGGCAGAATTATGTGGCCCCCTACCCTTTTACACTGCACTTTCCTAACTACTGATTTTCTTTCGGGGAAAAAATGTTTTTAATGTAGACCATCTCTTTTCACTATCAATTAATGTGATTTACAGATATTGAAGCTCTGCAGTTCAAAACACATACTTTGAAGTCAAATAGACCTGGATGACATCTCAGCCCTCCTGCTTGGCCCTTCTACTCACTTTGTCTGTTATTCTTTCTGCCTCAGTCTCCTCATCTGTCAACTGGGTATATATTAACACTTCCCTCGTGTAGTGGTCATGAGGAGTTAATGAGATAACGCACATCAAAAACTCAGCAGACTGTCTAGCACTCTGAATGTCCTTAGTGAATTGTTGCTTCCATTTATTTTTCAGTTCACATTTTCTGAGCCTGGATATGCTTGTCTAGACATTGGGAAACACGTGAGCCTAAAACAAAATCTCCAAATGTGACTGAAAAAAAAAATCGCCTTGTTAGCAATTATATACCTATTACTAAGAATTCCATGCATTGTTACAACTAGTTTAAAGGCAGTAGGGCCATGTAGAATTGATAGAATTAAAATAATTTTTCCTCCATTTTTTATGGTTAGCCTATAAAACTTACAAGGAAAATCAATAATGCAAATCATGATAATGCTGGTCTTTCGGTCCATAGAAAAATTATTTAAATTTTTCCCCATTAAGGGAAAATCTAGGGCACCTAAAACAATATAAGAATTTGGGATGGATAAAACTAACCCCAGTAATTTGGGGGAGAGGCATAATCAGAGCTGTAGTTGCATTCCCTGGGAACACTCACAGGGAAGGTGCTAGGGAGAGAACTACCTTGGGAATGTACCCTGTTGTTCTCCCACTCTCCCCACACTTCTCTTCTCTACCATTCCAGACCCAGTCCAAAGCTGGCTCTGAAATAGAATGAGGACCAAAGATTTAATTTGAGAAATGCAGAGAGGTTTCGATTACCAGGGTGTCTCTGTATATAGTTATTGACATGAAAAAGTTCTTAAAACAGAAAGGTAGGAATTAGACACATCTAAAAAATACAGAATATAACAATTCATGATGGTACCCCTCTCCAGTTAAGAATAATCCTTCATTATTAAAATAAAAAGCTATAATCTGCTTCTTTTCTTTTTTAAGGGAAGCTGAGATTCCAAAAAGGTTAGAGTTGCTTTTAAATCAATGAAACAAACAGAATCAGCTTAAATTTTAAATTTCTTTTCTTAGCTATAAATATGCTTTGGAGGAAGAATAAAATGTATGTGTATAATTAAGTCATAAATATACTTAACGCATTAATGACAAGAAAATCATACTCGAAAGATGAGCTAACACTGACGTTGATAAGTAGCATTTCCTACCACATTAATAGGCTATGTTGTTTTATAAGATTATGTAAGTGCTTTCAACTAGGATTGCCAGATTTCTATGTTTTTTATTTTAGACTTAAATTTTAATCACCATCAAAAATGCAGTGACTCTGCATTTTTCAGGTAGGAGGGGTTGGGCACATTGACCACTGTCTCCTTGCTTCACATCTAGGCCTCAGTAAGGGGAGATGAACCTACAGCAGTAGCTCAAGGCGTACGGGGAAAGAGCGAGCTTGTTGCAGCCCTTCTGCTGCAGAGTTCTGAACACACAACCTTTGGATGCCAGGATTTTCATGGCAGGAATTGTGAGCCTGGGTCACCTTGATACCCTGTTCTGTACCTCATGCACTGGTAAAAATCAGGGTTTCCTTCTGCAGCCTGTAAAACCTGGGGGAGATTTTTTTAAGAAGCGTGAGAACTTAATATTTTTTTCTCTCCCCCTTTTCCACCTCCGCTTCCTTTCTCCAGCGTAAATGCACACACACACATATACACACAGACAAACACATGGTAAAGAAGAATAATTCAGAAAAATTCCAATATTATAAAGCAAAGGTATATTAAAAAGCAAGTAAATCTCAGTTTTAAACCATCCCACTATTTTAATGACCTAAAAGGCATTGTTGGCACATAATTTTCTAGAGCAATAAAGTTGAATACTCTAATAGTTAAATACTAGGTCCTACTTGACTTAGATTTTATTTGTCCACATGAAAGTATCACCAATGACACCTTTGTTGCCCAGTTTCAGCAAAACCACCAAGCTCTTAATGAGCATTTATTATTTATTTGACCTTCAGAGGTCTCAGGATACGTGCACAGTTATAAAGTCATATGCATAAAACCATCTCTGCAATAAATTAAAATTAAACTAACTACGGCAGCGGTATTCTAGGAGCATAACTTTACTTACTTGGGTAGGCCAGGTGGAAGCAATGAGTTCTGCTCCATGTCCTGAAGGTCAAGAGAATCGGACTCTGTCAAACAAGAAAAACTCGAAAACTGCAGAGTCCAGCAAGAATCACCCTCTAGCCTGTGGCCTGTCAGTTGCAGAATCTAAACAAGGGGCACCATCTAGCCTGTGTGGGAAGCATCAGCTTCGAGTCCAAGCATATTAATGTGGGGCTACATGAGATTGTCAGTGACATGCCTCCATCCCCGTCTGTTTACCTGCCCTAAAATACAGGACAATCTTCTCCAGGGATCTGCATCTCTACTCTACATACAAGACGTTTTCAGTGGAGCATATCAAAAATGATATTTTCATCATTTGAACATCCTGACAGTGAAGAGCATCAAACATGCCTTCCCCCACATAACAAGGGCTGCTTCTGTGAAGAAAGAAAAATGCCTTCCTCGATAAAAGGAAAAGAAATTAATTGAATGAGCTTCCTGTCATGTATGTACCCCTAAGTATGCAATTTAATGCTGAAACCAGAGCCATATTACATATAGTTAGATGGTCAAGTGGTCAATTGCAAGGTTAGCTTCTCTATTAAAATCAACCCTGAACCTCCTCTTTTGATTCTCACAGGAAATCTAGAGGCTAAGTTGCTCTTCCTTACCTTGAGCTTAGATCGTGTTCGGTGAACGGTAATGGGACCAACCAGCTAAACCAGAAAGTAGCTGACTGTCTGAAACATACAGTAATGCCCATTAGGGTGACAGGGTTATTAAAGTTCACCATGTCGAACTTCTTCGAAAACAGGCACAAACTTCTGAAAAACTGTTTTCCCAGTGTTAGGATTTTATTGACCATGCTAGTGCTCAATCAGTCAATTAGCTTAAGAAAAGACAAGGGAACCTTCCCAATGCAAGCTATTATTTTAAACAGATGCCATGGAGCTATACATTTGGGGTTCCTATCTAGTACAGCAAATGTGCCAGTGTTTTTAGAGACTACAAGGTCTTTGTTTTCATTTAATTTTGTTTTTAATGCAAGCATAGCAGCATGATGTAATATGTATGCCCCCACTACTGTTAATGTTTCCTCTGGAGCAGGGTAGAGCAGGTCAATTAAACAGGCCTGAACTTCTAAGATAAATGGAAAAATGGATCTTAATTATCCTGTACCGTTACTTCCCCTTTCTTCCTTCCCTCCTCCAAAACTCTCTAAACACTACACTTGGCTTTTTAAAATGTCCTTTCCATGATCAGTTCAAAATCTTCTAGCTCTCAAGAGCAAATGCAGAGCTGCCCAAAGCAGTCTGTTAAGGCAGGGCCGAGGGGAGAGGTCATTCACTGGACACTTCATTTCTGCAGTTTGTTATTTTTAGGATGAAAAAAGTACAAATGCCGTTATTCACAGTCACATAATGCAATTAGTTCTGGAATAACCCTTCAGAGAGTCCTGCTTCTCTGACTTTGCAAATTAATATATGTTTCGAACAGTTGGAACACCAGGTGAAAAGACACCTGCCTTAATTTTTAAAAGCCAGTGAAGATGAAGTAACAGCAATAACTATAAAAAGTGGTTGCTCATCTTGAGAGTGCCAAAGGTTCTCATTAATACCTGCAAGCTAGCCCTCTGACTACACATATCTTTCAGGAAGGCTAGCTGCCCCCCACCTACGTTCAAGACCCCTTCTGCAACTTTACTCAGGCACCCTCCACAGAGGGACGAGGGGGACCTCTTTCTGACCACTCAGAGAACCCATTATCTGCTACCTTTGATTTAGCACCTGATTATGCTATAGGTAGCATTTTAGTATATTCTGACTCTCAATTTTTTTTTCTTTCATCACAAGCATGTAAGGAAAAAGGCAAGCACTCGTGGAAAGCTCTCTGGCTAAGGTCACAGGATAACAAGTCAGATAGCACTAAATCCAAACTCTGTCTCTACCAGTGATACCAGTGTGACCCGTAAAATGGAGGCAGTGGTAGTTTTGACCTTGTTGTGTCATTAAATGAGACAACGCATGCAACACACTTAGCGTTGGATTGGCGCATGGTAGGTATTAGAGCTATTGCAGCGGTGGTCGTAATCCAAGTCACTGACGGTGTTATTGTTACAATTATTGAAGACTGGGGCTGCACCTACTACTAATTTGTGTGACATAGTTATTCAACCTTTCTGAACCTCGGGTTCTTCATCTATAAAATGAGAGGGTAGACCTAGACAGGCCTACTTTTTAAATTCTCAGCACATTTCATGATTACGCGTAATCTCATTGAAGGCAAGACTTATATTCCTTTGCAATCACCCTAGCACCTGGCACCTCACATGAAATATATCAACCAACTAAAAACAGCACTTTAAAATTCATATGTGTGTGTATACGTGTTTGAGTATCTGCGTATGTGCCTGTGCGTGTATGAAACTTTCATTTTGGATCAAGGAAAACTGCGCATATGCAAAATTTTCCCCAAAGAGTAGTAAATTAGGTGCTCTTTTGTTCAGAAGACACCCAAGATTAATCTTCTGGAAATCTAGTGCTCCCCTAGATACATGAATGTGGTTTGTGGTACACTGCGATGCCCTGGGGCTCCCTGCCTTTAGGAGTGAATAAGAAGATACCCTTCACTTTATCACTGGAGCTTCAGAACTAGCTTTCCCATTGCCAAGAGCCTCCGAGCTCGCTTGGTGTGGACCTCTGGACTCTCGGAACTCTGGGGCCACCCTAGTCTGAGGGATCTTGCTCACGTTGGCCTCTTCAGCTGTCTAATGGTTTTGATACTCAGAAAGGCAATAGATCTTGGAATTATTCCTGGCGATTCCGAAAGCCAGGAGGAGAGTAACCTCTTGGGGAAGTTGCGAATCCCTGGCCATTTTATTTTAATTCATACTTTGTGTTCATCTCAATGCTTCTCTTCTTTCCAAAACCATTTTTAAAGAAGCGTAGGAAGTCTCAGAAGGGTATAGATAGTCCTTTATTATATGTTCTTTGTTTTGTTGCCAAGAACATGAGCCCGATAACAAGCTCTTCACTGCTTACCAGTGGTCAGCCCCCGCTGTTTCTACCTCAGCTGAAGTCATTGTTCTCTGTGACATCACAGCCCTCCCAACAGCAAGGGGATGTGACCTCAGGTATAGAAGAAATAGTGAGGTCATGAACTCTTAAGAGAGAAAAATTTTCTCATATTTTACAAAAAAAAAGGAAGACAAGTGCAATAACTGTCCCAGAAATTATATACACAGTCATTCTTTTCAGAATTAATTTGAAATTTAACCAAAGTGAACTTAGCATTTGACACATTTTTCTGCTTGCTCCACACACATGCTTATTGTGTTGCTTTTCTCTCTTCCATCTCTAGATGCAATGGTTTCATGTTTAGCAAAAGTTATTTTTTGTTTTTGCTTATTTCATATGATGTAGTCGTTTAAAAAAAAAGTGCAAGATTTTTACACAGAGTGGTTGATTAAATGACTAAATATGTTTCCAAATATGAAAGATCTACAAAAAACCAGGTTTGGATATTTGGTAAACTCAAATATTAAAATGGCAGTTCCAATGGTACATAAGAATATTTGTCAGAGAGAACTGGCAAAACATGAAAATTGGATATACAAAAATTAAAAAGATTATGTGTGAAAATAGAGAGTTACTACATCAATGAATAAAGCACTGGCATCATAATTCAGAGGACACTACTAATAGGACTGTAAGTGAAAAAAATTTAGATTTTTAGTTATTTATATTTTCTAGAATAGGTGCTTATATTGGGTTCCAATGACTTTCAGTAGTTTAATTGTGTCATATTGAAACACTTTCTTTTATTCATTCCAAAAGCTTTTTCTAGCATCTACAGAGAATATAAATAAATTGAAAGTCCTTCCCCTTGAGAGATAAGGTAATATTTGAGGGATGTAAAAACACACAAATATACAGGTATGACTGATAAACAGAAGTAAGCACACGATTATACATGTTAACAATAATCAATATTTATTGATTGATTACAATGTGCCTGGCACTGTACTAGTACCGATAGAATGATATATTATTTTGTTTCACATTCACAACTCTATAAGGTTGTTACTAAAAGTTTCCCCAGTTTACAGGGACTAAGATGTTAAATGTCTTGCCCAAGGTTAATTCAAGCGTCAGGATTCAAACCCAGGTCCTCTGACCTGCAAGCCCTTATCCTTGATCTCTCTGCAGGGAAAATGGCTTAACATTAAGAAAAGCCTGGGATTTAAGGTCAGAAGATGTCAAGTCCTCTCTGTGCCACTCACCAAGCTGTAAGATCTTAGACAAATCACTTAACTCCCTTGAGTCTCAAGTTCTTTTTTAAATAGAGTGGAGTAGATGAAGAAGCTTTGTAAACCCTAAAATACTCTGCAAACACCAGCTGCTAATATTTTCATTTCAACCTGTGTATACATAGTGGAGAAATGCTATGTACTGCATTATGCTAATAAAAACAGACTTCTCCCCCTCCAAAAAAAAAGATGTTTCATTTTGGAATTATAATAATTTACTAGGTAAGGGTTGATGGAGAATGTCAAAGTTCATTCACTGTTGAGAACTGTACTGCCCCAGTCTCATTGTCTATATGGAAATCTACTACTCAATGTTTACAGTAAAATTATAGCACACCGTTACTAAGTCTACATATATTTATGCTATTCTAATCACAAGCACTAACCCACCAGTAGAGACAAATTAAAATAAAAAGAATTTGTTAATAGAGCTGTTAGAAGAGTACTCATAATAGTTATAACAATGTGTAGTTAAACAGGAGAGCAGGAGGCTTTGAGAAAGCAGCAAGTGCTAATACCCTCTCCCCAAGATGTTCAGTTTTCTAGTGTTTCATAAGTACTCTGAGATAGATTTTTTAAAACCTCGTTGCTCAGATTGTGCAAACAAGTTGGGCACATTTAAACTCTTTGTTATTTTTGTTATTGTTGTTATGCTTTCCTGAAGGAACTCTTTAGTGGTAAAAAGACAGTTAATAAGTCGAACCAGACAATAAATTATGTGATGTCAGTTTCATTGAAATTACCTTCTGCTAGTATAGTTTTAATCTCTTTTGTTTCTATTCCTATCATAATTATACTTCTAAAATATTAATCAGCGTTGTTTTACTTTAAGCATATTTAACATTTTCCTGAACTTAAAAAATTAACATTAATTCAATAATTAATATCATTTTTATTCTCCAATCTAATTTGTTCCATAAAAGGGGAGCTGTATTGTTTCAGTGTGAAGCTCAACCTATTACCCCAGGGAATGTATTTTTCCAAAAATCTTGTTGAAAAAATGTTTAAGAAGGATAATGAATTTGAGAAATAATTTTATTAACACATAATCATCATTCAGATTTCCTGGTCTCAGGTTAGCCAGTGGTAATTCATAAGCTAAAAATTTGCTAATGTTAAAAAGAGGTGACATTAAAATACAGATTTTTCCCCCCACTCTTGTCTGCCTTAGATATGGGCACTCCATAAAGCTGAAATAAACCAACATAGATTTAAAGTGATATATGAAATATGAGAAAAAATCTTAGAAAGGAAAACAATGAAAAATGTAAGATTCAGATATGTTAAGTGATTTTTTTAAAGTACGTATCAGTTTCTCATTGTCATTGGTCACATGTTGAACTTCACATTGAAATGAGCTACACTAATAAGAAACCACTTCTTCACATTATGTCATGCACACAGAACTTCATGGGGGAGGCTCTTCAAAGGGTTTTTCTTCCCCTCCCTCTCACTCGACAAGCATAAAACTTGTTCACTGGCAAAAGAAAATTGGAAGACTCCAATCCACCTTAATCACCCAGCCTTTTCTTTTTTTAATTTTTCTTTATTTTAATTGTATTTTTCCACGACCATTTATTCCCTTTATATGCCTCTCCCTCCTGCAATCAGCATACCGTGGTCCATGTCAATGAGTCATTTTTCCTTTTTGCTTGAGTCCCTTCACCCCCTAAATCCCCACCCCACCCTACCGACACCCCCCCATCAGCTTGGTCTTTATGAGTTTGCTTTTACTTTGCTTGTTAGTTCAGTTTGTTCATTAGATTCCACATATGAAAGAAATCATATGGTATTTACCTTTCTCAGACTAGCTCATTTCACTTAGCATACAGTTCCCCAGGCCTGTCCATGCTGTCACAAAGGGTAAAATTTTCTCCTTTTTTACGGGCGAGTAGTATGACTGAGTAAATGTCTCATAGTTGTTCATCTACTGATGGACACTTGGGCTGCTTCCATATCTTGGTGATTGTAAATAATGCTTTAATAAACATAGGGGTGCTTACGTTCTTTTGAATTAGTGTTTCAAGTTTCTTCTGATAAATTCCCAGAAGTGGAATCACTTGGTTATAAGGAAATTCCATTTTTAATTTTTTGAGGTATCTCCATACTGATTTTCACAGTGGCTGTACCAGTCTACGTTCCCACCTACAGTGCAAAAGGATTTCCTTTTCTCCACATCCTCACCAGCACTTGTTTGTCGATTTTTTGATATCTCCTTGTGGTTTTAATTTTGCATGTCCCTGATGATTAGTGATGTTGAGCATCTTTCCATATGTCTATTGGCCATCCGCATGTCCTCTTTGGAGAAGTGTCTATTCAGGTCAAATTATATTTAACATAAAAATCATAAAAATATCTCAGATTGCTGCTTTTTATTTTGTGTGTGTGTATTTCTTTAACTTTATTTGAGTACAAGTCAAATAGGACAATATCAGAAATCTTCTGAGCACAAAAGGCCAAAACTAATATGAAGCAAAGGGCTGAGCAAATTTATGGTCAACTGGCACTGACCTGCATAGGGAGCCGTGTTGAATAATTTATGCTCGGAATTTTACTTTGGGACCCAAGTGGTCTAGATCAGCTGTCTATAATGCCTAAAATCACCAGGAAATTTCTCAGCTCTCCTCTTTTCTTGGGCAGCATACATGTGGTCTACAAATCACCCTGTTGCTTTTCTGCCCAGAGAAGATATCATGAAGATCTAGCCCTTTCCAATCTAGGAAAAATAATTTCTGCCTAATAGAGCTCACTGTTAACCTCTCATCAGCAACTCAGTGGCAAGATCTTTGATGCCCAATTTTAATCGTGACATTCTCTCCCTCAGAATTACAATCAGCAGCAGGACAGTTAGCTGGGCTACTAACAGGTCAAAGAAAAAAATAGTTCACAACTATCGTTTGAATGGTACTGCATAAGTCACAGAGTACTTTCTTAAGCAGTGTCACATTTCATTTGCACAGTAACTCTGTGAGGGACATATACCATACCTAAAACTATATAATTTGTTACCTCAATTCACATCTATAAATGATAAAATTCAGGTTCAGAGAGGTTAAGTAATTTCTTCATGGTCAACAAAGCCCATGATATTTCTCCTATGCCTTGCCACCTGAGACATGACCCTAGGTGTTTCTTAAAACAAATTCCCAGTAATTAAGTATGACATACTGATGGTGATAAAAAGATCAAGAGAGAGAGGTACAGGCATCTATACCTGCCCTTATCATAATATCTCCACCTTCATAATATTAGAATACTGCCTGTTATCTGACAAGTCTGAATGTGCTAACATTCTCTCCAAATGTGTTTCAAGCTCAAAAGCTGCATTTAAAATGTCATCGATTTCTGGACACTAATACTCAAAAATGATACACAGCCCAGGTTTCTGGCATTCTTTATGCCCATCTGCTAGCATGGCATGGTGCCCATTCACAAGGTAATAAGACAATTTCAAGAGGACACAGATGCCAAGCATATCAAAGCTTAGAGTGATAACCTGCAAAGTGAAACTGGTAGCTTTTCTTTTCCTACAATGAGCGGATCCCTCTAAATCAGAAGCATCCGATCATATTGCTGCATCTATTCTGTTAGGCGAGATCCCACTAGTTGACATAGAGTAAAACACACAGTAAAGACTACCGTTACTAGTTCCAAACCTTGACTCATTTTTGTCTGTAGGTTACAAAGAAAAATTAAGTTACAGTGGTAGGAAATAAAATCCTGCCACCTTCACCTCAGCTCAAGACAAGTGTCTGCACTGGAGAGAATGAGTATTAGTTGGAAATTCCAATGTCAGGAAGCTTCGGGCCTTTGTTTATTTGTGGCCAATCAAATCTCAAGTAGCCTGTGGCTTGGCCCAACAAGTAGGTTCAAGTGTTGGGATGGTATTTTATTTTCTGTAGATGTAGATATGGTACCTCTATTAACTCATCTGCCTGAGAATATAATGATAAGAAAGGCAAGGTAAATACAAGTTCCCTTCTGAATTCTAGTGAGCACCCTTTGACAAGAGCTGCTATAAGGAACCTCACTGAAGACACATAACTCAGTCATTGTATCTCGTCAGTATGCTTTTTGTGTATATATTTGAGGTGAAGAATTGTTTAAAGAGCAAAAGGAGTGGCTGAGTGGAAAGAAAAAGGACAGTAGAAGAAACTAGAAGAAAAGGAAAAGGGAGAAAAGCATTTGATAGTATAAACCTATTATAATTATCCTACAACATTAATTAATTGTTGTGGTCAATTCTATAGTAATTCTAAAGAAAACATCATTTGGATATTACAAAGAGATATGTCAATTTGCTTAAATTTCCTGTAGTTCCGGAAAACTACATAACTATTTTCTCTCCTATCTCTTTTTATACACAAACACATATGTATTCTGG
This sequence comes from Mormoops blainvillei, assembly GCA_004026545.1. Taxonomy (NCBI): domain Eukaryota; kingdom Metazoa; phylum Chordata; class Mammalia; order Chiroptera; family Mormoopidae; genus Mormoops; species Mormoops blainvillei. The sequence goes on from PVJD01001029.1 coordinate 35,144, forward strand.
AAAACTATACAAAGATATATATATACACACATATATATTCATGAATATATATACTCACATATTTATAGATAAATATGCACACACAAATATATTACTAAAAACTATACCACATACATGTACACACACACTCATTAGAGATCAGATTCCACACTGTAGTGAAATCATCCTGAATGGTTTTTAGTAGGTAGCTATTTATATATGATATTTTTCTCTTTTCTTAGTTTAAAAAGAAGAAAGCTTAGAGTAAAATGTTTCAGAATAAGGTATTATAAGAAAATATATAATGTGAATGTGTGTATGTGTATTTAATAGTATTTTTGTGCTTAATAGAATGTAATAACCATCATGATAAACTAAATTTAGTTATGTTTCTGAATAATTTATTTATTGGCTTAATATTTTTTCAACAGATAGTTGTTGAATACCTACAATGTTCACAAATAATTCCCTATCCTCAAGGAACAATAACTATAACTTTAGCAATACAATTTGTTTTTATTTCAAATAATTTTAGTTTTATCATTTATTTCAGAGACTTTAATGAGTACCTACAGTGTGTTAAGAATTATTTTGGGCACTGACGACAGTATAAAAACCATTTCTGTCTTAAAGTGTTTGAAGTGTGAGGTAAGATAAAGACTAGAAAGGTTATCAAGAGAGTGTGTTTAATGGCAATACAGTGAGGCACAAAACATAAAAGGAACAGGCAACTCCTTCAGATTTGGTGATGTGGGAAGGCTTTATGGGTTAAATAATGTCTAGGCTGTTTTCCTGGAGGATTACTGGTATTTAGCCAAAATTGTGTGTGCATGTGTGCATGTAGTGATAAACAAGGTTTACCTCTGAGGAAACTGAGGTTCATTGCATAGGTGATCTCCGTCCCCAACAGCCATGATACTCTTGTCAAGTTCAACATAAAGGCAGGTAAAAGGATGTGGATATCAAAATAGATAATAATGAGAAAATGTAGTATTAACCCAGTTAAGAAATGCCTTGACAAAAGATGCAATGTTGATATCAATATGTCTCTTCATAGTAGTTCCATACATTTTAAAGTGCTGTGAACAATATTGATATTTATTAAATGAGGGAGAAAAAGATCTTGAGAGGAGATTAAGAGAAGAGCCACTTCTCTTAAGAAATAACCCTATTTTCTTCTCCTAAGACAAGAAATAACCCCATAAAGAAGCAAAGGCTTAGCTGTGTAATAGGATGTGGAGGACCCTTCTGTACTCAGAGTAGGGCAAGGGAAATCATTAAGTTTTAGAAATGAGGGCCATATTTGTTTTACCTGCTAGCAGATAATAGGTATTCCCTTTCTCCATAATCTGCATATCTATCAATATATGCATATGGAAAAAGGGAAAGGAGGAAGAAAGAGAGGGAAGGAAGGAAGGAAGGAAGGAAGGAAGGAAGGAAGGAAGGAAGGAAGGAAGGAAAGAAGGAAGGAAGGAAGGAAGGGAGGGAGGAAAAGAAACTATAAATGGATTTAAGCTCCTTGGCATTTTATGAGTGTGATTCCCACTTGAGGGTGGAATTGGTCTAGACTGATGCCACAGGGGAGAAGTCCTCAAATTTAAGTATGCTAAGAAATTTTCACAGGGGCATGTTGAAAGTAGATTTCATGATTCTTCCCAAAAGATCCTGACACATTTGGTCTGAAATAGGGTTCAATAACCTCCCCTAGATGAATTTAACATCAGGGGTTTAGACCACACTCAAAGAAATGTTGCTTTAAGGGATTTTAAATATTCCTTTTAGTCTTATGAGTTATCTATGGATATTTCGTTCTATAGTTTCACATTTGTTTTGGTAGAGAATGAGAAGTGCCCACTTTTCTAAGCATATTAAAGTCACCAAAGATCTTAGAAACAGGCTCTGAATTTGTATATGCATATTATAATACATTACATACACAGTCTAATTCTGTTTCAATCTTAACCTCAGACCTGAATGAATTCCACAATACATATCTTTATTTTCTGAAAAGAATGACTGTGATTAAGAGAAAAGTGTCAATTATAGGAAGAAAAAAAAAGGAAAAGAAGAAAAGTAGAAGAGGGAGCAGAAAAGCTGTCTATGAAAGAAGTTGAAGTTCAGCCTCAATATGTTTTGTTTTTTAGTGTAGCCAAAGAGTGAAAACTCAATCATTGAAAAAATTACATATTTTAAATCATGAACATTTCTCAAACACACAAAAGAAATTGGGCATAAAAAATAAAAACACATTTGGTCTGATTTATTGTCTCCTCACCCCCATGAATTTAATAAGGGTTTGTCATTTCAAAGAACAACAATGTAGTCAAGACCTACCAGTTTAACTGAATAATAAACAAGAACTCTACTGCACAGTGTTTCATCTCTGCTTACAGCATGAGTAACTTCAAATCTAATTAGGATGGGAAATTTTGCCTGAACAAGTCTGAAAAGTATTGAGCAATTTCCTAGCAGTCATGACATTGATTCTGGGTATGTACATATTAGGCTGAAGTTCAGAAAGGCACAGGGGCCAAAAACACCACTAAAAGTGAGGACAAGAGCAAGACATAATAAAAAGTACAAGGACTTCAGAATGAGATAAAACTAGGTATAAGTTCTAGTTCTGTCAAGCATCAGGCTTCTGCCCTTGAGACAATTTATTTACCTTCTTTAAGGCTCAGCTTTCTTACCTGAAAATATAAGTAAGAGTAACTTCTTCTCCAAAATTATGTTAAATATGTTAGATAAAAAGCCTAGGTCACCTTGGCTGGTGTGACTCAGTGGATTGAGCACGGACCCATGAACCAAATGGTTGCCAGTTTGATTCCCAGTCAGGACACATGCCTGGGTTGTGGGTCAGGTCCCCAGGAGGGGTGTGTGAGGGGCAACCACACAATGATGTCTCTCTCCCTCTTTCTCCCTCCCTTCCCCTCTCTGGAAATGAATAAATAAAATATTTTTAAAAATAAAAGAAATCTAATTTTTTTAAAAAGTGAAAAAAACACCTAGCTGAATGGATGACCCACAACATATCCAAGTTTGTGCATCCACGGAAATTACTTCTACAATGTTGGAGACATAAACACCCAAATAATGAGCAGAAAATGAAAAAGAAAACATAATGGAGATATTTGTTATTACGTTTAGGTACTGTTCTGTAACTGAAATTTCATCCCAAATTGGTTCTATCTGCTATGCTGGCAAAATGTGTGGGAGCAATTAATATCTGGCTATTTTTCTGAGAGGATTAAGATGTTTTTACAGGTTTCTTTCACTCTAGAGTTCTAATATAATGGGTTAGTAGGATGGTGTTTTGAGTTATTAATGGTGTTTCTTTCTCTGGACATCAGCTTCGTTAGATCTATTACCCTTACCGTGCAATTCATCATCTTCCAGGTGAGTGTTTATAGAGTTAAGGAAGAGTCAAAATCTCAGTTTTACATTCTAATCATAGAGACAAATAATCAGAAAAGAAAAGACAGGATTTTCAGGGAGAACTTTTTTGAAAATTACAAATAAAAAGTCTTAAGGATGTAGAGGAAGAGAGTTTACAGTAGTCGTTCCTTATCCATGGTTTTGCTTTCCACCCTTTCAGTTACCTATGGTCCACTGCTACTTGAAAGTATTAAATGGAAAATTCCAGAAATGAACAATTCCTAATTTTTACATGTGTGCCATTCTGAGCAGCATGGAAAAAATCTCACACCTTTCCACTCTGTCCCAACCAGGGCATAAATCAAACCTTTCGTCCAGCATATCTATGATGTATACGAGGTCTGTCTGGGAAAAAGTCCAGCCATTTTTAATATTAAGAGAACAGTTTTCGAGACATCAGTGTAACCTGACAGCCAAGGAGAGTGGACTGGAACGCACATACTTGAACAATGGTTACTTTACTGTACTACTCAGCAGGGGCAGTGGACACCATTGAGTGAGCATGTGTACTGTGTGGGTGTCACTTTCAAAATGACTGAGCAAGTAGAGCAATGAATCTGCATGAAATTTTGAGTTAAGCTTGAACATTTCTTCACAAAATCTGTTTGGGTGGTTCAGCAGGATTTCAGGGATGATGCAATGAGTGCAGCACAAATAAAAGTGTGGCACATATGCTTCAAAGATGGTTTAGAATCTGTTGAAAGTGATCCTCACCCTGGAAGGCCTGCAAGAAGCAGAACACCTGAGAAAGTTGAATGTGTACGGGCTGCAATCAACGAAGCTTGGTGACTGACAGTGTGAAAACTAGCAGTTGATCTGAGGAGTCCAAAAACTACTGTGTCCGAGATTTTGACGCAGGATCGTGGCATGAAACATTTCATGGCAAAATTCGTTCTGCAACTTCTACTACCAGAGCAGAAGAAGTTTCGTGTTGCAGTTGATAACGACTTGATTCAAACCACTACCAATGAACCAGGTTTCTTCAAGAAGGTCATAACTGGAGATGAATCATGAGTCTATGGCTATGATCAAGAAATGAAGGCCCAGTGGTCCCAATGGAAGTCACCTGGCTCTCCATGCCCAAAGAAGGCATGGCAAAGTTGCAGCAAGATCAAGACCATGTTGACTGTGTTTTTTGATTGGGAAGGAGTTGTCCATCACAAGTATGCTCCTCCAAGTCAAACAGTTAATAAGGAGTGCTACCTCAATGGTCTTTGTTGGTTGAGAGGTGCAATAGCCAAGAATGGTCACAGCTATGGCAACTGGTGATTGGCAGCTTCATCAGACAACATACCTACTCACCAGTCACATCTCATGCAAGGGTTTTTTGGCAAAACATCAAATCACCGAGGTGACTCAGCGCCACTACAGCTCGGATTTGACAGCCAGTGGCTTCTGATTTTTCCCAAAGCTAAAATCACCCTTGAAAGGGAAGAGATTTTAGATTATTAATGAGATTCAGGGAAATACGGTGGGGCAGATGATGGAATTCTAACAAAGGATTTAGCAGTGTTTTGAACAATGGAAGAGATGTTGGGAAAACTGTGTGAGGTACCAAGATGCCCACCTTAAGGGGACTGGGGTATCATGTCCTATGTACAGTGTTTCTTGTATCTTATATCTTCTTCAATAAATGCCTCTATTTTTTATATTACATGGCTGGATACTTTCTGAAAAGACCTGCCTATTAGTCACTTAGAAGCCCTCTCAGTTATCAGATCAGTTATCTGAGAGAGAAACTACATTCACATAACTTTATTACAGTATGTTATCATAATTGTTTTATTGTATTAGTAGTTACTGTTGTTACTCTCTTAGCCTAATTTATAAATTAAACTTTTTATCACAGGTATGCATGTATAGAAAAAAACATAATACATATCAGATTTGGTACCATCTGGGGTTTCAGGTATCCACTGGGGGTTTTGGAATGTATTCCTTGCAGATAAGGGGCTGGGGGGGGGATACTACATACCAAAAATAGCAGAATTGGCAAGGTTGCAAGGTGAAGTAGAAGATTATTTTCCCAATATAGAGAAAGAACTCCATCTGGATTGAAGGAAGAAGAGATAGAAGAGGAGAGTGCTGGAAAGAAGAAGGTTTGGTCATAAAGGGAGAGTGGAAGAATAGGGCCAAGCTATAGGTATGGGGTCTGGCCCCTCCCTACTCTATCTTTTGAAAGAAAAAATGTTTGTGCTACTCCTGGTGTCCTTCTGAAATAGGAACAATGAGTAAGATAGTTAGATACTACAGGATTAGGTCTGGGGACAGACTCTCAGAGGACAAATACCAAGCACGGTGTGGGAAAATATCAGAAAGATTATGGGGCCTCCAAGAGGGAAGCAAGAAGTAATAGAGAAAGCCAGTGGAAAGCACGCATATGCATTGATAAAACACTCTGACTAGATACAAGTTGGATCATCCAAGCTGAAGACCATGTGATGAGGCCATAGATACCTGCTGCAGACTTATCTGAGATCAAGGTTGAGGAACAGAGACTGAGATGAATGAATTAAACCTCAGAGAAGACAGAGTGTGGCTTTGGCCCCACCCTTCTGTGTCAAAAACAGTCCCGAGAGTGTCCGCTATAAGAAGGGAAGAGGAAGGTTCTTGAATTAACTGAGTACATTTCAAAAAAAGACTTAGAGATATCTAAAAGGCTAAGATTACCTTGACCTAGCAAGGTGACTATTTTGACTACATAGAAATCATAGATAAATTTCCATTGGTTCCTCATAAAGTTTATGCCTATATTGAATTGTTCTCCAACACTACATTCAGTGTGACTGGCAGAAGTCAACACCAATCTTGTGGAAGGTTATTGCCATAAAAGTTGATCTAATCCTGTTTAATTATGGAGATAGAAAAAATCAAGATCATTTAGCTTTAAAAGTACAAATATAGGAGTTAAAAGAATGGATTTTATTTTTGAAACATTGTTTATAGGTAGGTATTTTTTAAAGTTGAAGTCATGTTCCTATGCATTTTATTTTATTTAAAGATTTTATTTATTTATTTTTAGAGAGAGAGGAAAGGAGGGAGAAAGAGAGGGAGAGAAACATCAATGTGTGGTTGCCTCTCATGTGCCCCCCATTTGAGGACCTGGTCCACACCCCAGGCATGTGCCCTGACTGGGAATTGAAATGGTGACCCTTTGGTTCCCAGTCCATCATTCGATCTACTGAGCCACACCAGCCAGGGACTTACACATTTTAAATTTAGAGTTTATAGTGCTCTGTTCCCTCCCCCAGATCCCTCTGAAAAGTAAACATTGACAATGATCCCATGGAAAATGACTTGAAGTGAAAGCCACCATTATTTTTCTTATTGCCTGCCAATACAATAAAATGATGTTTTATAAGTTTAAGTTCAATACCTATACTTTAAGTCACCAAAGGTAAAAGTTAAGTCTTTCTTCAGAATACCCGGTTTCATTACCTGTACTTGTGAGTGTTCCAATTTTTCACTTCTTTTCTGGTGCAAAAGTGTCCGTTTCAAAGCTTTTCTGTTGCATTTGTAAATCCATCTTATCTTCAAGAATGGCTCATTGGACTATTAGGGAGTAGCTGAATTTTTTTTTATCCCCACCCAAGGACATGCTTATTGATTTCAGAGAGAGAGAGGAAGGGAGGCAGAGAGTGAGAGGGAGAGAAACATCAGCATAAGAGAGAAACATCGATCAGTTGCCCTGAACCCACAACCTAGGCTTGAGCCCTGACCAGGAATCGTGCCTGTGAACTTTTGGTTTACAAGGCAGTGCTCCAACCTACTGAGCTACACAGGCCAGAGTGGGAGTAGCATAATTTTACCTATTTTGTTGTTTCATCTCTGGGTACACTTAACTTTATTCGCTTGTTCATTCATTCATTCATTCATTCATTCATTCATTCAAGTTTTTATTGAGTGTCTATCATGTGCCTGACCAAATGCTTTATTACTTTAAATTCTTTGAGAAAGTTGATATTTGAATGCTTTCATTCATTTTTCTATTATATGTAGCTAATCAGCACTCTACTATTTGCTTAAGTTGAAAACCATTTAAATGTTTTAATTGATGTTCGGAATAATGGTTTCCACATCCCAGGCTCTGGATCATTTCTGAAATGATGGCCTTATACCTGTGTTATGAGCCTTTGAAGCTTACAAAGAGTGGGTTCTTAAAATAAAGATCTAAATTAGATAACAAAAAATGGACTCAGATCCATACAGCTCGACCAGATGTATGAAAAGTGAAATAGGCTCTGTTGTTTGTTCAGATACAGGTTGTAAGGTACACACATTTTGGTTGCTCAGGGCAACAACCCCAGGGATCATCATTTACAACCACTGTGGTAAAATGGGATTCCTGGTACTACACAGAATGACAGCCTTTCACAGCCATTCTGCAAACTCTGCCACCACCACCAACTCTGCTTCTTCATTCTTGATGAGAGAACTTCAAATTTATTTGTGTATTTATCAATAAGTGACCATCTCCCAACATAGAAACTGATTTATGATTGATCAAAAACAGTCCTAATGGCTTCACTCCCTTACCAGTCACGATTTAAACACAGAAACATGACCTGATAATATTGAGTAAATTCCTTCATGGCGTCTGAGAAAGAATTTTCCTTGGAAATGAAAAGAGACGTGTAGAATAACACTCGTCTTCTTCCACTGGGTGTAGTCCTCTCTCAACTGAAGCAGTCGAGCTCATGGTGTGGAGGAAATAGCACTAAAATATTCCAGGTTAACATCTGGAGCAGAAACCCAAGAACTACCCTACTTACAGATCTTACAAATTTCTATTGAGAAATAATAAATTTCTTAGTATGTTAAGCTACTATTAGTTCTTTCTGCTCTTATCGGCAGCCAAAGCATCCTTCATGGAAGTCAGGCATTTGGTTACTCCATTCATCAGTATGGGAATGAAGGAATAGAAAGACTAACTTTTTGAGTTAGTAACCAGAAATAAATACATATATCTCTAAATATATGTATATATAAATATCTCTAAATATATATATATATAATAAACATATATATATGTATGTATTTAGAGATATATAGAGATATATATGGTCTGGCAGAAGTAACACCTGCTTGAGCGTGGCTGGTAGGATACATGAATGTCTCACATGAGATAGACAGCAATTTGAATATTTCTCTGAAAATGTCACATGGTGCCCTTGAGTGTGATGTTGTCATGGTACAGAATTACATGCTTATGATTTTGTAATAAAAGGTTTTGTAATAAAAAAGAGGTGTTATCTGTGCCAGACCCTGTGTATCTGCATGTGTGTGTGTGTGTGTGTGTGTACATGCAAAAAATAGATTTATAATAATTTTATGGAAGGTAATATAATAATTACTAAATAATATAAGAATAAACTCTGTGTTTTGTGTATTCATAACTGTAAACTTACTTTTTCCCCCCCACCCCCATTTGGGTGTGTGTATATATATTAAGGTCATTGCTTTTACTAAGTTAATTGGGTGTGATACTTGAGAGGCCAGAATAAAGTCTGGTCCTTAACCATATTTGATCCCTGGAATACCCCTACCTGTCCCCGAGGGTTCATTCTTTTCAGTCTTCCATAACTACAGTCTTGGTTACCTAAGGTTTCCTTCACTCTCCTTTCACCCAGAGAGTTGACAGTTTGATTGTCCTATGAATATGACACCTCATTGGAACATGACAGACAATATTTATACTTATTCATGATAAACATTAAACTATAGCCCAGATTTCTCCCATGCAATACAACCCAAGCTTGTCATTTTTGGAAACTCTAATAATAATAATAACAATCACATTGGAAGCAAGCATTTTACCTCGCAGACAGATTGTATTTAAAGATGCCTTTGTACTAAGAAAATTGCTCTGGTCGGGTAGCTCAGTCAGCTAGAACATGTCCTGACAGTCCAAGGTTGCAGGTTTGATTCCAGTCAGTGCACATACAAGAATCAACCAATGAGTGCATAAATAAGTGGAACAACAAATTGATGTTTCTCTCTCTCTCCCTTTCTCTCTCTCTCTAAATATCAATAAAAAAGTCAATAACATAAAGATGCCTTTGTCTGATCATCTGTGTACCTATGCTAAGGAGAAAGAACGATCCCAAGACTGCAGTCTATTTCTGTTTTACACGGTTTAGAAGTCATTCTCTGTATTTGTCACCCCCTAATAGGGAAGAGTACCAAAAAGGGGGACTTTTTGAGTTATAATGCTCTGGTCGACCAGCACACAGGTCACTTGATAATGGTTGGCCTGGCAGGGGTCCAAGGCAGGGAATACTTCATAGATATCCTGCATGTCTTCACTCTGGTGATGACTGTGAAGTATGGTGGAGCATTTGTGTTATCAGCAAGAAGGAAAAGGAGAAGAAACATGGCAAGAGAAAAAAGGTGAATGAAAATTACTCTTTGGGGAAAAACCCACAGTATTTAGTGTTCGCAGAGGGAGAATTTTCTTCTTCCTCTTTTGAATTTCAAAAACGCACATGGCTTGTGGCCTTAAGGAGAGAAGCACAGGAACAAAGCTGCTTTTGTACTCTATTAAGGTTGAGATTAAAGTCCCTACTGATAAACTGAACATTCTTTAAAAGTGACCAGAAGCAAACAGTGTCTGTTTGCTGCTACTTTATTACAAAGACACCACTGAGAATAGCTAAGAATATATACTATTTGATCTTTAACAGGTTGACCAAATGATTGCAGTTGGCTCCAGTACAAGATGCTTTCTGCAAATTATTGTTTCTGGTTATAAACCTTTATAATATCTCAGAATGAATTATGTATGTATTTCATGTTTTCTTTTCTGTTATCAGCCTTGATGTTCTCATTTCAAGTTTCACCCTAGCCTCCTAATAATGCAATATTGAGGCCATTCAGACACTAATTATGCCACCGTGGCTTTTTTGAAATGACTAAATCAGCATCAGTTCTATAATTATCATTAGCAAGTTTGTATCAGTAGCTCACATCACTTGAAAAGCTCAACTTAAATGATTTGTGAATGTACTCATCTAGTACAGTGAACACTCTATAGATAGACACAGGTGCTAGCATATTGCTTTATGTAAAATAGAAAGTTTGTACATGTATATTGCATGAAATATATTTTCAGTACAATGTTACAACATTATTTTCATAGCTTAAAATATTAAGCTACTTAGAGACACCCAAGATACCTGTGCTTTAAAAGCTCAGTTGAGGTGAGCAGTGTAAAGAAAGAGAAAACTATTACTCATACTTAAGGCTAGATCCGATGTTTCCTCATTTGTAGATGTTCAAATAGGAATCTGGCAAAGATGATTGACAGGAAAAAGTGTTCAAATGCAATTTCTCAGTATACTCATTGCTTCTGTTTTTGAATTATTGATATTGCCAGTAGTCATTTGCCATGAAAACAAATCAAGGTAGGTATGGTAAGCATTTCCTTGAATGCAACACTTTTGTATTTAAAATAAATGTTCACGGTATACCATTTTTCTAATTTAACAAAATGGTAAACCAATGGAAAAAGTAACTGCAGCAAAAATGAAAGCATAGTACAAATTAAAAGCTTAATTTCATGACTAAATAAATAAATGCTGTGCGGAAAAATATTACAGGGAAGATAAACAAAAACAACCTGGCTTCTGAGAGGAGAAGCTATGAAGCTTCCTTTGGATAAAGGAAAGCGTCGCCTTAAACCAGGAAACCTGTTCGGAATCTCTGAATTCAGGCCTCCTCAGGAAGAGTGGGGCACATCTAAACGCTCAGCTATTAGACTTTCCAGTGACAGTCTTTCTTTTTCAGTTTTTAATTTTCACACTACCTAATACTAGATCCTTGTTTTGTACAAAAAAAAAAAACTTGTGCCAGGCTGTAGTATTTTATGACCTACATTATTACCCTCTGGGTAGTGAAATGATGGTGCCAAACTAATTATTGCTTTGTCTAATTTTAAATCCAGGTCTATGGAGATTAACAGCTTGCACATTAATTCAAAGCACCAACAGCCCACCTCACCTAATGCTGTTTTAAATGAATTAAAAATCCTGTTTAGGAAACATTAATATACTTGAAATGAAGGGAATGTGTGTCTGTATTTTTATTCAGTATATAAAAGCTAAATTCACTTTGCTTATTTTGTTTGCTCATATATACTCCAGGGAGGAACTTTTCTGATCTTCAGGCATTTCTTCTCTTGAAAATGAAATACCTGCTAAGCCAAAAACACAGTCCGAGTGGAACTAGTCGTGAAGTGCTGGTGGTGGTGGTGGGGGGGGGGAGGCAAAATAATGAAAAGAAAGACTATGTTCAGTTTGAGGGGAAAAAACATTCCATTTTAAGGTATTATCCCTTTTTATATCATTGACATTAAATGAATGCCTTTAAACACACTGACATTTTGTAATATTACAAAATGAACATGCAGTATTGAGCAATCAATACAAATAGACCACCTATAAAAAGTCAAGAAAGCATATCACCAAAGCCTACAAGACGGATTGACAGTTTGAGGGAACAGAAAATAATAGACCATTGCCATAACTTCCCAGCTAGTGGCCCCGTTTCGAGATCTATTAGCTCCATCTTCTTAAAGTAGAGCTTAGGTCACATAAATCTCTTGCTTAAAAACCTTTGAGCGGGGGTGGTATAAGGGTGCTAACTGGTAATGGAAAAAAAATACAATAAAAATTTAAAAACTAAAATAAAAAATAATAAAATAAAATTTCCATTATGCAAGATGTATAAATTCTGGAAATCTGCTAAACAACATTGTGCCCACAGATGACAACACTGCATTGTATGTATTGTACAGTTAAACATCTATTAAGAGGGTAGATACTATATTAAGTGTTTTTACCACAATAAAAGAAGGAAAAAAAAAACTTTTAGAGAGTTCTGTTACCTACCGACTGAAATGCAAACTTTTCGTCTAGGGACTGAATGAAGTTCTTAAGCAAAGCACCCCCAATTCTCATTTCCATCCTTATTTCCCCTTTGTGCCTGTGTAAAGCATGGGCTCAACCAGACTAGATTATATGCTGCTTCTTGCAAAAGCTCTCATAATTTATTGCTTTCTTTGCACATGCCTGGTTCATCTACACAAAAACTCATTCATTTCCTCAGTAAACATTTATTCAGCATTGTCACTGTTTCAAGTACTGTAAGGGGGGAGGGGTAAATATGGAAGTTACAATAATTGCTCTCAGGAAGCTTACAATCTAACAGGATTCAAACACTTATTAAGGAACTACTAAAGTGATGTGAAGGTGGAGAGAGAGAGAGAGAGAGGGAGAGAGAGAGAGAGAAAGAGACTCTGATAAAAGCCTAGGAGAAAGATACTGCAGCGCCCCTAGAAAGCCTGGGAAGTCTCCTTGGAGGAGGTAAGTGCTTATGAGAGTTAGGCCACGGAAGAGGAGGGAAACCAGAGGGCACAATGAAACACAAGGCAAGCATGGGGCAAACAGCATGGCGTATGCAAACTGCAGGTGACTTGTATTGGAGCATAAAGATTGAGACTACCAAGGTCAGGAAAACTGCTCTCTTCATGAAAAAACTGATATTTTGTTCAGGACCTAACTCCTTCATGAATCACTTATAACACTCACTTTGAACTATATCTTCTCTCATAAAAAGTGGTTAATGTTCTTTCTCTTTAAATCCTCCGTAATTTCTTTTGACAATACTTTTAACCATAGTAAGTTTAGTACGTACTTTCTAAACCATATGAGAATCATGCAAAATCAGGCAGAGTTTGCAACAAATCTAAGAATGTTACCACAGTTTAAAGAGTGAATTAAAAAACCCATAATTCTCAGGTTATTAGAAGAAAACATTTTTGCATAAACAAAAAACATCTCTAGTGAACCTATCACAGGATCTTCTGGTTTTCTTTCCACTGTAGGATTATATCATGAAGGAGATATATAGACAACTCTAATACCATTTGACAGTATCTGTATTCAAGTGTAATTCTAACAAATTGAGTAATTTTACTAAAATGAGGTCAAGATCTCTGATAGTTTTGCTTGAGGGGAGGGGAATAAGGACTTCCCAGTAGTCTTAGTTGAACTGAAGTACAAATGAAGTGTTAAAATAAACTTCATTTTTATGGAAACACTTAAAAAATACTGTGCTAGTAATATCCATTATGTAATACCTACTTTAGATATTGTGGACAATATGACAAAAATATCTAGGTCTAATAAATAGCTACTAAATTCTGGAAGAGTTTTTTGAAACACCATAGTTTGGAAGAAGATATTACTAGTTTAATATTTTATTAAAATAGTTAATATTTGAGTGCAAAACTATAAAGCGGTATAAAAATTAAATTGTGTTTAGCATTCCATGAAAAAACAAACATTAAAGCTCCCCAAATCTTGTTTTCTTTCTTAAAGCATCTCATCACCCTCATCTATGTTCTTTGCTCTGTGTATCTTAATCTTTTGCTTACTTTCCTTTTTCCTGCCTTCACGTAGGTAAAGCACATCTCTGTGTCTAACCTGGGTCACATTATCCTTAGTTCAATGCAGACAAGCATATGGTCATCTGCAAAATTGTATTCGATAACACCTTGCTTATTTCCTTACCCTTAACTTTGGCTGTTTTTGTTTATATGTGTAGAATAAGGACAGGAAAAAGTGGAAAAATTCTTCCTCTCTGAATTAGCTTCAGAGAAACACACACACACTTTTTAAAAAGTCAGAATATATTGTGTATTAGAAATTCATTATATTCTTCCTCTCTACATTAAAAAAATAAAAGAAAAGAAGCAATGTGATTAATGCATTAGGAAAAAGCCCAGTAAGTTTTTCATTGAATTAACTATTTCCTTGACTAGCAAATCGACTTTCTTTAAAGACTCAATTTTTTATTCTCATGTCACAAGTTTCATAAAATATACTTACAGATATCAATTACAACCAGAAACATTTCTTTTGAGTAAAATTTGAAAACTAAGTGTAAATATAGTGACTTTTAAGATGCTATTTAATCATATCACTTTATTAAAGGTAGTTTTATTAAAACAATAAAACCCCATGAACAGTGTGCTAATTTTGCAAACAGAGGATGAAAACAAAGTTAAGTTTCATCTTCCTTTGGGAAAAAGTAATTGGAGAAATGCAAACTTTATATATACCCCCTACCCCCAACCCCGCCCCCTAAAAACCTGCTAGAAATAGTGGGATGACAAACTCCACTGTGGATCTTACTAGTCATGCAAATCTCATAATGTACATTCTATTACATACCTTATTTCCTGGGAGTTTATATAATTTTGGGCAATTTTAAACTCTACATAAATACATAAAGTATTTTTAAAAATAGTTTTCCTTTCTTTGATTCCAAAATTAATTATATTCATTTGTATGTTGAATGATAGATTTTATAATCTGCATTTCAAATGAATATATGAGAACTGAAAGAATAGTACTTATTTATTAATAAACTCCTTCTAATCACACTTCTTGCTGCCCTCTTTTAAAAGTAGGGCTTATTTTGTTTTAGTTATTGAAAATAAAATCAATAATCAGGATACATTGTTTTTTACTCAGTGGATATTCCTTTATATATATTTTATTCAGTATTTTGGCTTACATGAAAAACTGTAAAATTCAATGCTAGGAATTTAGTGTTAAAGGCTGATGAGCTTTGATTTCTTTCTTTCTTTCTTTTTTTTTTTTTTTTTAGCAAACAGGGACAGAGCAGTTTTGCTTGAATTGCACGGAACATCTGCTATGTCTAGAGGACTTCTTGTTGTCATTCTCCAAATGGGCAATAATGGAAATTATAAGATCTTCACGGTATTGTTTTTGTTGTTTAATTCATCTGTGCTCAATCCAACAATGACCCATAGATATTTTTCTACACTTATATCTTTGTGGTGAAACCCAGTGGATAACTTTTCATAATATCATTTTCAAAGCTATCTTGTAAAATATTACTAAAGGGGCTTCAGTGTTCTCTGTTACATCAGAATAAAGTTCTTCTGTTTTATCTTGAAGCCTGGTTTTAAAAAATGCACAGAAAGGTCAAATCCATTCCAAAGAGAAATCTCATTCCTTAGAAATATTTGGTAAGATTTTGTATCACTTTTGTCCTTTAAATTCTGTCATCTGCCTAGATTTAACTAAAATAATTTTTCCTTTTCATCTTGTTAGCTAAATGCATCTGTTCAATGGCTAGTTTTTCAAAGGTAAAAAAATCACAAAAAGAGAAGGAAATTAATTTCGAAGTATATATTTGGTATTTTTAAAACGCCTTATTTCATCATGGAGAGACACAATTTAGCCTATTAAATCTACAGCAGAGAAGCAGGGGAAATGTGAAGAGAGTCAATCCTAAACAAGTATATTTTCTATCCCAACCTTCAAAGGTAGTATTTTCAGCTTGATGAGCTCCTGGTCGAATACATAATTTGCCTCTTTCATTCTTAGCTTCGTTGAAATACAGAGGGCTGGATGTCCACTAGGCCAAAGTATAAACTTACCATTTATGTATTAAAGTCATATTTAATGAAAACGAAGAGAAATTATTGCCACACTCACTCTCTTTCTCATTACAGTTCCTAAAGAACTTTGCCGGGCACATTATCTCGTAGACATCCTGATCAAATGTTATTGTTTGCTTTATTATCTTAGTTGGACGGTTGGCTAGTCTAGAATGTAATAGGTTGAAGGCAATACTCGAAGCCTAGAAGTCTGAATGAGGTTCCCATTCAAATGATCCTGGTTGTTTGGGGTGGGGTGATTAGTAAACCAACTGAGCTTACACTGCATAGTAAGCATCTGGATGCAGCACATTTACATCTAACAAGAGAACCCAGAAAACGTGTGTGTCTTAAACCTTATGTTCCGAACAAAAGGCTATCTCAGCAACAGACAATCAGCACTGCATTGCTCCCTGGGATGCGAGCAACACACTCAACTGCACATTTCATTCTTCCTCAGCTCCCAGCACTACAAAGCCCCTACTCTATTTCCACTCCTGGGTCCCAGATTGCTCCCTAGAAGGGGGCTGGGAAGGCAGCCTAACGCCTCTGCCTGCGCACTAGCAGCCCGCACCCGGGGCCCCCAGGCGCTGCGTCCCCTGCTCAAGCCGCCTGGGGGAGGTAGGGAGGGGAGCCAGGGAGCGCGAGAATGGACCGCACACCTAGACACTTATGATTTTATTTATTCACAGGGAGGCGGGGTAGGAGAACGGGGTTCATTTGGATTTTTTCCCCGAAGTTGCCTCTTCTTGGCCGATAAAGTCATTTTCTGGCTGGTGCTGGGGGCCCAGGGGAGAGTGTGGGTGAGGTCCCGGCTCTCAGGGGCAGATCTTGTCCTGTGCGCGGAATCCAGAGGGGTGGCTGAGGGTGGACGGGCCGCAGCTGTAGAGAGGGCCAGACGCTGGCAGGGAGGGGGTCGGCGGGCGGGAGGGCCGCGCAGCCCTGTCCCGGGCCCTGCAAGGCTGGCTGGGCAGCGCAGAGGCCGGCTGGTCACGCGTGGGAAGGAAAGGCCCCTTCCCCGTTAGGCATCGCTCTCCTTTCCCCAGGCTGGGCCGCCTGAGAGTGCAGGCAAAGAGAGCTCCGGGTCCCCGCGCTCGTAATCATGACCTCGGGGCCCCCTCCGGGCCGCGTGAGCGCGTCGGCGAGGCTGGGCGGCCGCCGCGGCCCGGGCCGTGTAACATGACCCGAGCGGCCGGCCGGCCGGCGCGGCGCAGCCATTGAGCCCTCCCTGCCCATGAATCTCTGGCGCGTCTCTGGCTCGCCCGCCCGCTCGCCTCGCGCTTCCCTTTCTCCCCCTCCAGCTCCGCGGGCTTCGTGCGCCTCTCCCTCGCGGTCCTCCCGCTGCCCGTCTCTCTCCACTGCCCGCCTCTCGCCACTGCCTCCCGTCTTCTCTCCCTCCCGGCAGCCTCCGTCTCTTTCTCCCTCTCTCCTTTGAAAACTGATCTTTGGCTCTTAGTGTGAAAGTGATTTGAATTTGGCTCGGCGGCGCTCTGCGCCTGCGCCCAGCCTCTGGCATGCTGGCTCCTTCCAAGCAGCTGTTTTGGGTTTGAAATTCCAACATGGCAGAGGCTGCAGTCCGTCTTCCCTTCAAAAACTTGGAATGATTTCAAATCATAGGCACCTTCACTTAACCCAAGCTTCCATTCATCAGCAAACACATCGGATCGATGCTACGCTAACCTATCGGCTTTTCGCTCCGCGCGTTCAGGTAAGAGGAGCTTCGCAGTTTTCTACCATCTGTTTAAATTTGTTTTTGTTTTTGTTTGTTTTATTTTAAAAGAATATAAATAAATCCAAGACCTGTAATAAAAAGAGATCTTCGAGTTGTGTCGTAACCATTAAATTTAATTTACACTCGTTTCTATTCTTTACGCCAACCTGCTGTCTAATTTCTCTGTACAAAGTAGCCCTGAAACATTGTAATACATATTTTTGCTGCTTAATCATTGAAACAATAGTGTGGGATTAAGAGTTCGCGATGGCAAGAATCTCGTTTTCCGCTATATTGGGCTTACTTATTACTGTCTTTTTACTTCAAAAATAAAAAAAAAATAAGAAAGCGGAGCCATAGGGTGGGGCTAGACTTTCTTCGGGAACTAACTTCTAAGTAAATAAGAAGTGTAAATAAGGATCTTGCACACACAAAAAGTTGAGGTTAAATTACAATCTCGTGGCTGGGGGAACGTGAAAATGTCAGCAGATCGGTTGCAGAAAAATGTAAGCACATCATCTTGGAGGGGGTACAGCGTGGTGGGCGTATTGTTGGCAAGGAACGGGAGAGAAAGATGTATAATTTAATGGTATATACAATCCACTGATCCTATTACCATCCTCCCCGGAGCTCTTGTTAGTTTCAATGG
This sequence comes from Mormoops blainvillei, assembly GCA_004026545.1. NCBI lineage: Eukaryota > Metazoa > Chordata > Mammalia > Chiroptera > Mormoopidae > Mormoops > Mormoops blainvillei. Next base: position 53,390 of record PVJD01001029.1, read on the forward strand.
GAGTGAGTGAAATTGACATGGACTTGCATTCCTGGTCCTGTGCTTTTTTTCCTTTCTTTCTTCTCCTGTGATCTGAGATCCCCTTTTTGTTGATGTTGCTTTCCCCCTTAATTATATGCATGTAGGTTAAATGAATACCTGACGAAAGGGCCCACGTTTCAAGGCAGTGACATTTGATAGCTGAGAGGAAAAGTGGCTTTAATGAAAAGCAACCTTTGGAATTCCTGCTTGTGAGAAATCCAATTCAGCTTTTTGTGCTGCCAGCAAGAAATGATCAGTAGCACCAGTGTTTATGGTATGTCAGTTTTGGAATTTACTTCCTTTGCATCTAAATAGGAAAGACAAATTAAATAGCATGATCAAACCATTGAAGATTCTGCTTGGGGAGAAAATGTTCATGATATATAATTCCTTTTTAAAGATCTGTGTATTTTAACCTGTCCAAATGCTTGTTTATTTTTGCTATCACTTGTTTATATATTTCAGTTTTGATTACTAGATTACTGGAATCCACTTTTATCGGTTTTAGCTGTAATCCCAAAGTTGCATGTTATTAGTAATGTACTATAAAATCGCTGAAGTCAAATGGTATGTAAATTAGTTAAACTCAGTGTGGGGTTTTTTGGGGAGGGGGCTGGGTGGAGAGGGGAGAGGGCGGGAGTGTGGGGAAAGACTGCTTACTAATGAAAGTATATATATATATATATTTATATATATGTACACACACAGAACTGGGTGAACATTTTTTTCTCAATCTATTAATGCATTTGGACTATCGGCTCTCTCAGTGATTGCACTTTATGGAGTAATCAGTTCTTCTAAGTGTGTGTGGTTTTTTGGGGGGAAGAGTTAGTTATGAAGGGATATCTTTTACATGAAAATAAAAATATGTTTTGAATGCTTAAAGTCCTTAATACCTTTTAAGGAACAGTGGTAGTTGTTTTTTTATTTTTTCTTTGCTTGCCATTCACTTGTCTGTCAGCGCTTTTTACTTTTAACCTGTGACAGAATTAAATAATCAGGCACTGAAATTTACTTTGTTTGAAATCGCTCCTTCCTCTTTCTTTTCAAAAAAAAAAAAAGGTCAGATAAATGGAGTGAGAGGGGGTTTTCAATAGCTCTTGTGACCATGCCGTGTGTACACTTTGTGATATTCAATTAAGACTAAGAGGGAACAACAACAACAAAAAGATGCTAAAAGTATTTTGCATATCCAAAGGATACATCCACTTTAAACTGTTTCTTTTTTGTTACCTTTACCCCTCCACCATGCCTTCGCCCTGAAAAGAGAGAAAGAAGGAAAGGGAGAATATGAGAGAAACAAATAGCAGTGGGGCAAAGCTGCCAGGGGTCTGTAATGTGGCCGTGGTTACTGATCTCTCATAACACAAATGTGAATACAAGGAAAGAGACCACAGGAGCGGATCCGCGACATACACTTCTGGGTGGACTCTGGTGACTGTCGAGCTAAACACACACCACTCTTACACGATAGGAAGGATTTGATTGAATTTTGCATTTGGAACTTGTTGACTTTGAAGCGATCAATAAGAAGACTGTTTATTTTAGATGCACATAATTTGCCCTGAGAAATGTTTTAAGGAGGAGAGAGCACAGCTTTTCTTCCCCCGGAGCTGTTGGAGCGAATGGGATTGCCAGATGGGCGATTTCCCTCTGTGATGTTAAAGCTGTAATATATATTCAGAGCAGATTGGGCTGCTGCCTGTGATGAGGAGGATATTACATTTATAAATTTTAAATCGGAGCTCAGACAATGTGCTGAGAGCAGAAATTGGATGGTTTGACTGTTTACCTCATTGATACTTTAAATGTGATTTCTGGGTAGGAGTAATAATAATAATTGCAATAATATGTAAAAAACACATTGGATTAGGCAATCATATAATTCATGACATTTAAGAGCAGATTTAAGTGTGTAAATTGCCCCCCGCCCAGGCTCTGCTTACTATTAAATAATAGTCACATCATTTATTTCCCTGAGTGTTTAAATGCCTGTTGTGCAAATGATGTTCAGTCAGGAGCCCTGTTATCATACACTAGAATTCTGGGAGAAAAAGTTTATGTGTATATATATATTTATATATTTATATATGTGTGTGTGTGTGTATATACACACACACACATATATATATATAAAGTAGACACTTGTGTATGTGTATAAAGTGGCATTAATGGCCCCTATTTTGTAATCCTCTTACTCTGATTATTTTTAGATTGTGTCTCAAATGTGTGGCCTAAAGGAACCAGAGCTACAAACCTAAAAGGCTGGAAAGTGGGCAAGTGCTGACACTCTGGCAGCTCTGCTGTTGCAAATTAAAAGTGTGTTGTGGTCAGGAAATGAAAGCTACAATGTCTCTTTTGAACAAGTCGTTTATCAAGAGAAACATCTATCAGGGACTGCCTTGTCACATTGATCCTCTAAAAGTTAGGTCCGAAGTGGGAGCTGCTTTGATGTTTTTGATCCTAAATTTAATACAACAGAAAAAAAAGCAAGGATATTTGGACCAGAATAGATTTTTTAAAAATGTTTCCTGGAACCAAGAAGATCTATTTTTTAGTATTGTACTATGTGTGAAGTTTTCTGGACACAACAGTTGAAAGGTTGAAGGGGAAACCCCAGCCTTTATAGATGGCTGGTTGTTAAAATACATGTGTATAGTGCATTCAGCTATGGTTGGCTTCTTGGTTCACATGGACATTTTTGAAAATAGATTGCGTTAAAGGGAAAATTATCTTGAAAGTGTGTTTTGGAGCAATTTGCAGAGATCAGAGTTTTCATTCATTCAAATTTTAGAGTTGCCCTCTTCCTTTCGTCCTCCTCTTTTAATCCTTCATTTCTACTTCTTATCTTCATTACATGTGTGACATATTAGCTTTTATTTGGAACATAAACATTTTTCTATAAAAACCATCTCCGAAAACATGCTTGCTCACATCATCTCTATTGTTTATTGATTGTGCCTCTGGATGGTTATCAGTATAAACTACATGGACTCACCAGGCTTTCAGAACTTCAGCTTAAAAATATAGGTTGGTAACAGATTAAATATGCTATGTATTCTTGAATACTGAATATGTTGCATATGTTATTCAAATGTTAAAAGGTATTGTTAAGAAAATGGTCAAGTTTAAAAAATGTAGTTTCTTTCTTTTGTGTGTGTATATGTATGTGTGTGTGTGAAAGCTGTTAAAAGCAGCCTGCTTCATTTTGGAAGGCAAACACATGAGAGAAGTGTTTCTTCTTTGAAATTGAGTTTTTTGGATACTTGTCTTATACTGTTGGTGGCTACTTGGTAGTTCGAATGGGTCTATCAGCAACTAGGCTGATAGACCACAGAGTGTGGTGGGAGTTTTGGGAAGTGTAATACTTGCTAATTAATCATGTCTGAAATGAAAGAATCATAGCAGGGTAATAAAGTCTCATTGTTGTTTTCCTGGAAGAGGCTAAGACTTCTGTTTGGAAGCTGTATGTGTGAGTTGACTGGCTTTTCTTTTTTCTTAAAAAGGCAGTTTGTAGGGTCTCTTTGGATTTATTTCAGGAACCTTTTTTTTTTTTTTAAACAGAATAGTTTTCTTTCTCCTAGCTGTACCAAATCAGTGAGATTCTTAAAATTGTCTCTGATATCTTCTGGGTGAAAACGTGGAGTGTTTTTCTTTAGTTATACTAAAGACTCCAGCTGCTAAGTTTCCAGTGCCATTTTTTTTTCCATAAATAGAAATCCTTTTTTTGTGTTTTTATTCATGTTAGGCAGGAATTTTGAAAATCTTTTTGTAGGCAAGGTACTTATGACAGACATACAGGAGAGCAGAAATTTTATTAATTACTTTTAAATAGCGCAAGAGTATGGCCAGAGGGGAGAAAAAAAGTAGTATTTCCAAGAATCTGTAGAAAAAAATCTTTAGAAAATTTGAGATTTCTAAGCTAGTTTAAATTATTAGCTACCTGAGAAGATACATGAATAATATCATTCTAGGTAAATTCTTTTTACTTTCACTGCATTTTGGGCACTCACCTTTTAGAATTTAATATTTTTATTGTCTTTTTAATTTAATCTTTATTAAATTTTTTCCCATTTAGTCCCCTTCTACCCTCTTTCTGCCAGTAATCACCACACTGTTGTCCATGTCCATGAGTCCTTTTTCCTTTTTGCTCAGTCCCTCCGCCCCCTCCCTGCAACCCCCCCAGCTGTCATCCTGCTCTCCATTCATGAGAGACCCCAAAAGTTTATAGTGTCTGCAACGTTTTTGAAAATTTTTACCTCAAGGTGAAGATGTCTATGCTAATGATTCCCTATTTTTGTCTGTTTAGATGCCTTGAATGATTGCCTCATTAAGTAATCAGTTTCAGTGGTCCCAAATCAGCAGAATTGCTACGTGTATTTGAAACACTTGTAGGCTCTTATGTTTTGTACTTTCTGGTTTGTTCCTAGAACCTGGCTTAATAGAAATGTTTGCTGTTTTGCCTGTGATCAATACGTTTTTGAGTACATATGTCACACACTACTTTTATAAAGTACCACATTTATTGTTGTAAAGCTAGTAAATTTAATTACCAGGAATTTAAATTGATTTATAAATTTTTGATTGGGAAAAATTTTTCTGCAGACATTTGTGTGAAATATTGACAAATGCTACTGATCAATAAGACTTGATTAATCAGCATATATGCTTTTATATCTTGAGTCATTGATAAACCCAAATAAATAGCACAGGAAACAATGCAAAATTTGCTTTCAATGAGAAAAAGTAATATAATTGTCACTTTCTTTTGGGATATACAAAAGCTAATATTTTATTAAAATCAATTAAACTTAGAAGATATTTTTAGGTACTACCTGGAAGACTTCAAGTCCAAATATTATTCCGCCTTTCAGTTATCTCTCATCTCTCTCTCTCTATCACACACACATACACGGGTTCTATCTAAAGTTTTTGTCTCTTAAAAATGGAAGACTTTTTTTCCCCCAAAGACTGAAAACAAATTCCTGTTTATCAAGTACTTTTCATGGTTGGATTTTATAATTTTATTACTTTTTTTCTAAAATTGCATTTTTACTATTAACTTTTCATTTGACTTATGGTAGAAATTGCAAGCATCAGTGCTCTGACACGCTTGTTGATTAGTGATCCTTTTGATATTTTTGATGGTATCATTTGAATGGCAGTTGTGCTTGAGGGATGCTTACCACAAGAAATGCAGATAGTGGAAATAAGGGGTAGGCAAGAATAGGGTAAGAATAAATTGAACTGATAAGTTTGAAACAAATCAAAAGCAGGTGGGTATGCTGAGCTTCCTTAGGGCAGCACCACAGATGCCTGCTCAGGAAGCTCTGCGTCAGCACAGCACAAGCGAAGGATACCTGTTGACGATAGTCTTAGCTGAGAGACTGAGGCAGCACAAAAGATAGGTGATCAGAAACCATCCAAACATGAGCTATCATATGGCACTTTCTGTTAAAAATATTTACACATTTTATGCAACAGATCTGCTTGTTGTCTTGTTACTTGAATATTGACAATTTTCTTAACATTACATATGGTAGACTGTCATTTCAGGGTGTATTAGAAGCAGTAAATTCAAAGGAGAATTTTAATCAGACATACTTAGGTTAAATATAAATAAAATAGATATGTTTACTTATACTTGAACTACTATGATTTTCATAAAGCATAGATAGTATCACCGCCTCCTGTCATTTTTAAAACCAATATATTTTAAAAGTAGAATATGATCTATTATCTGAAAACCCAAAGTTAAACTTTTTTAACACGGCAACTCAACTTAAGTATGTATGTATTTATATTAGGAAATCTGTTTTTAGACAGTAGTTTTTTAGATAATCTTGGAAAATTCGTGCCTTGTTAGGATTTTGTTCTGATTTTTATGTCGTGAATCGCTTTTATTAAAAGTTATTAGTGATATGTAACTTACAAAGAAGATTTTTTTTTTTTTTACTACAGAATACATCATGTATAGTACCTATAAAATGTTTTCTTTTCCCTGGTATCTTAATGTTGAAAGTAGCTTTATTCAGTTCCTTTTCATTTAGTTATTCTGTTCCACTTGTGGATATATTTCTGACAAGAGAACAGAAACTGCGTTTTACTTCACCCACCAGAAAAAAAAAATCTAATTTTTCCCAATTCAACTATTGTTTCCTTTATGTCAATTGGATGCTTTTTAAGCAACTGAAAATTGATTAAATGCCATATACGTATGACAACCAACTCATCTGAGAATGAGTGACCTCTACTTACATGCTTTGTTTCGTGAGGAAATACCATTCATGGAAACAATAACATTCAAAATAAAATTTTAAAAGTAGTGTAATGTAAAGCCATTGATTTCTAGCTGTTGCTGTGAACTTTCTGCTGTTCTTTTTTTACTGTCGATACACATTGTCACTTTCACCTAGACTGGCTGTGCAATTCTGGTGCTTGATGCAAAATTCAAATGTGGAGCACCTGGTTAAAAAAATTATTAAGAATTTGAGACAGCATCAGTGGAACGTGAAAGCAAGTGCAAGGCCCTTCTGTGTGCGGGTCTCTGTGGGCCTGCAGAGGACTTGGGGCAATGAAGCAAGCCCTGCCTTCAGGACCCACAAACTTTCATCGAGGGCCTGCTTTGTGGAAGTAAGTCGCTGAGTTTCCTAGTTAGAGGCAGACTGTTCCACGATGACTCCATGTGGCCCTGCTGAAAGAGATACTAAAGGTCGTCGAGTAAGAGAATTGATGGGAAAATGGACCTTTAAGTATCTTCTGCTCTTTATATACACGAAGTGCTGACTTAAATATTTTCCTCTATCTCATGTTTCCTTTTGTAATTGTTTGCACACAGTTATATACTTATACATGTATTCCCCAGACATAGGATGGCTGAGAAGTGGGGAGCATTTTAGTAAGATTTGTAATAAGAACCCGGGAGTTTCTCTGTTGGCATGCACCGACACTGCCACACCTGTTTTCAAGCACAAGTAAAATAAGTATTTTGAATGTGGAATCCTAAATTATCTAAAAACATAGAAAAGCCTGACTATTGAAAAATAAAAAGCACTATTCTGAGTGCTAGTCAAGGAAAAGGGGCAAACACAGAAATAAGTATCTTATCATAATAGTAGCAGTATTGATATTTTGACATGAGGAAGTGCCATTGTAGTTATCTAATGTGGTAACAGATGTGGTACAGATGAAAAGTAATAACTCTTTTCATATAAATATAATATAACTTTGCAATATATTGTATTCAAATTGTGAACTTGTTTTCTGAACTTGAATTGGAATAACCCCCTTCCCCCTGAGCAATGTAGTCACCCTCCATGACTTCTTTCCCCTTTGGTGTGAACATTCCGTGTTGATGGATGGACAAATCGATTGCGTTGTGGCTTCCCAAGATACTTCTCAATGGGATCAAGCTTCATATTGAGATACACCTAAAACTAAGTTTTCAGGTCAAACAGCTTTTTCAAATCAAAACTGAGATACGATGGAATGTCCAGCAAGTAATGGATCTGAGTGCACTTGAAGTTGCACCATTTATTTTCAAAAGATATTTCTTACATCAGATGACTCTGCCAGGAAGGGAAATATCAAAGACCTCAGCAAAGTAACTATCCATTTATTTAATCCAAGACTGAGGTGAAGGTGGGGGATTTAAAGATATTTCTGAAGAAGGGAAAATTGAACTTATTTTGAATACCTTGTTAGACTTTATGGAGAAAAATACTATATATGAGACCTCCTAAGAAGAAAAAAATCTTTGCCCTGTCTAATAACAAGGCATTGCTCTCTCACTTGATATGTACCTTAATGAAAGAAAGCTTTGAAATACATACTGCAGCAGTATCCCATTTAATTATAAATTCAACCCACTGTTTAGGAGTCTTTTGCATTAAAGACATTGTAAACTTGAAATATTTTAGTAAGTAGTTAGTTAGCCACAATACATTTTGTAAGCGAAGTTTTTAAAAAAAATTTATTGATTCTTAGAGAGAGAGTGTGAAACATCAATTCGTTGTTCCACTTATTTATGGATTCATTGATTCGTGTGTGTGCCCTGACCAGGAATTGAACTCACAACCTTGGCATATCAGGACGATGTAATAACAAACTGAGTACCCGACCAGGGCCATGATACATAGTTTTTAATGTTTTCATGGTTTATAACCTATCTACAAATTCTGTAATATAATTTACATTGGAATTCTTTTTTTTCCTTACCTTCTATCCGTTAGTATGCTGTGTTTTCATAGTAAGTGTTTGGCTTTAAAAAAGATTAAGCCAGGAATCTGGATAAATATGTGGCAATATAGTGCCCTGGTATGCCCAAAATAGCTCTTTTATTTCTCTTCTATTCACTTCTTCTCCCTTTCCATTTCAAATTGAAGTTAAGAATACAAACTCATTCTCTTACATCATATACTGGAATGATGCTACATTATAAATCTTGAATTAGGTATGATTCACTGATTTTAATCTTACAAGATAATTCTCAGTAGTGTAAAAGGTTTCCTTTAAGATAGAAGGCATTTTCATTACAACCCCCATTTTAGATCAAAGAAAGACGACTAAATAAACAGAGTGCTATTACTCTTTTAAGCTTAATAAGTCAATACTTTTGAATTTTAGTATATAGGTGAAGAAATAATATGGGTAGGGCATATGGGTGGGGCATTGTTACTGTTTGCAAACTTTACATGCTTTTAGTAAATTTTACTGCTAGGAATTACATGGCTCTCAAGGAATCTTTTAAATAAAAATTACAGTTTTGATTAACTACATGGAATAAGCTCTTGTGCATGTGCACAGATACATTTCTTTGTGAAGGTATCGATGTCAGGAACGCTTTTGGTATTTTCTTTATGAGTAATTAGGTTAAAGGGGTTAGTTAGAAAATGTATCCTTTCCTGGAAAATGAAAAATTACATTCAAGTAGAAGTAAAAGAATAGAACATATTAATGAATTTAAGTACTTAAAAAAGATATTTTATGAGTCATTTTTCAAGAATACCCAATATGTAACTTGTTAAGAATAATAGCCATTTTTTACTTTTTAAAGCACATCTGTATTAAAACTGACTTTCTGTTCATGAGTCACAAATCTGGAGTCAATTTTAGGCCCAATTTACAAAAGATGTGGGTCTAATCCTCCCCACCCCACCCCCTTCTGTGGTATCCTAACCCTTAGTGTTGATGCAAAGTTCTCTTTTAAAGAGGTATTTTCATTTGCATTATTCAGGAGATTAAGCAACATTTTTGAGTGGAGTACTGATATGACCCAAATATAGCCATGGGGACCCCAAATGTCCAGTGTCCTTGGTCTGACCAACTGAAAGGATAAAGGGTCACCAGCTTTGGAATTTTATATCTCTACTTAAACAGCGCTTGTTCCTTCTCTGGGAAGATTTTAAATGTACTAAGAATATACATTTAAATGTTGTGCTTCATAGTTGGAAAAGTATGTTTTATATAATTTTAAGAGTGATAATCAACTAGTCATCAGTATGAATTTACTTATCAATGCTAAAATAGAATAGTACTAAAGAATCTTATTCAGAAACAGCAGCTTAGACTGATGTAGTGTCTTTCTAGAAAGAAAAAGTCAGTATATATACACAATTCCTTTGGGGATTTTTTTTTTTTTTGAACAGGTGTATGGAAGCTCTATCAATAACATTTGAGCAGTCAGAATATCAGGAAAAAAATATAGTACTGAAAATTCTTTATCATACTTCATTGTTTTAAGTAAGTCCTCAATGAGTCCGTACACGGCATTAATGCTTGTTTTTATTTTTGTCTTGTTTTATTTTGTTTTAGCCTCAAACTAAAAAGATCCTAAGGGGAAGCTATTTTGTACTGTTTGTTTTAAGAAGGAACCAGTGAGAACAGTACAACATATGATATAGGTTTGTTTATAACGATGGGCCAAAATCCCCAGTTTTATCCTAATATAATTCTCTTTCCTTGAAATCTACCCCACTATACCGGAATGCCACTATTACTAAGCTATGATCTGGGAAGTATTGCTGATATATAATTATAATGTACATGAGTACCTAAAGTACATATTTTTTTATATTTATCTTATTTTCTACCAACCAGCTCTGCAGATATCTGTGTGCTTCATGCCAGGGAGGAAAAGGCTTCCTTCCTGTTTTGCTATTTGCAAATTCATCAGGAACCTTGCTGCCTCATCCATCCATCCTCCCACTGCTGGGGTCCCGTCTTACCCATTGCCTGTGTACTATTTTTAGGGGTTGAGTTGTTGTTTTTTAGTATTTATCTATAGGGCTGGTTGTTACTTGATCATCTGGAAAGTCAAATTTTCATGGAGCCACTGGAATATGATATTTAGATCAGGAGGAGCTAGTTGCATTAATTAAGAGGGTATTGAGTTGTGTGGTGGGAGGAAAGTAGAGCAACAGTTTTTGGCATGGACAGAAGGTGAAGGATATCTTCTGGGAATGGGGAAAGAACTAAAGGAAAAAGGAATTAGGGAAGTTGATGAGGAAAGCTAAGGGGTAAGGACTGTTTGCATGTGACTGTTGCTAAAAACAATATTGGCAATTTAAGAATATTTGCACTCCTATGTTCATTGCAGCATTACTTAAATAGCCAAGATTTGGAAGCAGCCCAGTTGCCCATCAGTAGATGAGTAGAGTTAAAACAAAAAACAAAAAACAACTGTGGTACATTTATACAATGAAAAACTACTTGGCCCTTAAAAAGAAGGAAATTTAATCCTTTGTGACAGCATGGTTGGACCTGGAGAACATTATGCTAGGTGAAATAAGCCAGTCAGAGAAAGACAAACACCATATGATTTCACTCATATGTGGAATCTAGTGAACCACATGAATGAGAAAAATACAGACAGACTGATAGACAGAGAGTGGGCTGAAAGTTGTTTGTGGGGGTTTGGGGAGTGGGTGGAGGGTATGGAGAGATTGAACAACAAAGAAAAAAAAGAAAAATCTCACAGATGCAGACTACAGTTTGGTGAGTGGCAGGGATTATGGGGTGAGGAGATCTGGAGGAGGGTATGGGGGGATAAATGGTGATGGAAGGGGACTTGACACAGTGCAGTGTACAGATAAGGTGCTGTGGAACTGTGCACCTGAAACCTGTATAGTTTTTTTAACCAGTGTCACTCCAGTAAGTTCAATAAAGGGGGGGAAAATAAATAAATCTGAGTAAAATTATATAAGAAAACTGATCATTTATCAGGGATTAGTGACTAATACATATTAAATAGCACATAGCGGTATAATCTCAACAAAATATATTCTCAATTTTTAAATGGCAAGTTCTACATCAAATCTTGAATATATGGAATTTGTGATCACACCAATTAAACCAATTATTCTCCCCTCTTCCACCCATAATTAGAAAAATTATTTAAAAAATACATGTCTTTAAAGATGATTCATATTTTTCAGACTTTTCTCCCTTAGCATACTCAATTTGGTTAGGCCACAATGAAGTTACAGAAGAAAATCCTTTGAGGATTGAGTATATCATTTTTAAGGCTTCTTTTGGAAAATTATAAGGAGTTCAAGCCATTAAAGTAGATAGATGTATAATTTGACTTGATTTGAGCAAAGGTAAATTTTATGTATCTATAAATGCTAGCTTGTATCTTAACAATCAAAACAAAACACACAAAAAATCTTGCCAAAGCCCTATTTCAGACCAGTTAAATGGAAGTTTGGGGGATAAACAATTTCTCTCAAACTCCCGCAGTGATTCTGATGTAAAGTTGGGACTGAGAACCACTTCTCTGAACTAAAAATTTATACACGAGATTGTAAACATTTTGGCTTTTTAAAAAAAATCATTCTTCCTAGTTTGAAATCATAAAAACTAGAGATATCTATTCTATCTCTAGTTCTATCTAGCTATCTGTTGAATGTACTAATGATATGTACTAGGGGTGGTTCATTATCTGGCTCAAATTCAACAACAATTTTTGAAGTATCTTGAGAATCTTGCCACCACGCTGGAGGAGTAAGGGGAAACTGCCAGTGGTGAAGAAAAGTGTCAGCAGAAGTTAACAGTCTCTCTATCATGTTTGTGACTTTTGGTAAGTCACCCAACCTCTCTGAGCTTTGGTTTACTGTTTTATAAAAGGCAAGTTGATCACATGACTATTAGGATTTTTTTTTTCCCCATTCTATATAATTCATGACTGCTTGGTCATGGACTAGTGAGCTTGAGTAACTTGGAACGTTGCTAGTGACTAGCGGCTGATAGAAAAGACTTTTTGTGCCTGCTTAAGAAATTCCAGAAATTGTCTTGGTAACACTGAAGGAAGCTCAAGGACGATTTGTCTTTTTGTTAAGCCCTTCAGGAGGGATGGTAACATTGATTAAATATGCTTACTAATTGGTTCCAAGCCATGTGTCAGCAATTCTTATATCTTGAGAGTTGATGAGTATTACTCAGCCAATGCTTTTTCTCTGTAAGTGATATAAATCAACTGACAAGCACATTAACTTAAGCAGTAGTGGAGTTAGGAACTTCAGATCCATACACACACACACACACACACACACACACACACACACACAGATTAGTATTAAAGTTGGATCTTTATCAAACCAAAAGCAATTCCATGTATTATCTATTGTATCCTTCACTAGTCTTTGTTCATCATCTTCTTACACCTTGGAATGCTCTTCTCCAGCTGTCGAAACTGTCCCATAATTTTAGTAGCTACCTTGAATGTTGCATCATCTATGTAAACTTCCCTGAGACCCCCAAGCAGGATCCTTTTCTTGATATTCCCTAAGCACTTAAAAAAAAAACCTCCTTTCAGTACTTTGCCATAATTTTTCTTTTACTATAGATTGCTGGGCATTTGCATTTCTCATTTATGAAATTATAAACTCTCTCAGAGCAAACCACATCGAATTCTTTTTAAATTTTTAATTTCCTTCCCTATACAGTGCAAGACCCATAATAGGTGTTCAATAAATGTTTGTTAAGTTGAATTGATAAAAGTGTTTGGAGACTGTCACTTGGTTAATTTTTTATTAACCTTAGTTTTAAAAAGCTGGAAGATGCTTTTAAAAATATTTAAGGAACAATTATATTAAAATTGCAAATTTCATTTAAAAATGAAATTTCTGTATTCTTCATATAATTTATTTACCAAGAAAGACTTTATAATCTTGAAAAATAGTTTTATGATTATATACCTGAAAAAAAAGAGCTTATAGTCACTTATTCTATTTTTATATGTCTGGATAGGAGAGCATTAAAGCTATTTTATAAAAGCAGAACATTAAACATTTAAAAAAAACAAAAATCTATAGTCTATTTTGAATATAGGGTTATAGTCTTCAAATCAGTAAGCTTGCCATATTTACATTTTTTCCTTTTTGTGTTTTCTGTCAGAAACACGTGAAGTTAAGAATCATAAAATATTAGATGAGGAGTCCAGATCAACTGCTTATCAACACAGGGTTGATTGACAGTTGATTATTTAGCTTTTGGTTGAACACAGGAAATCAGTGCCTCATAAGGCATGTCTTTCCAGTTTGTTCTTTCTCGAATAAGTAGGTAGTGTGCAAATATGTGCCTGGCAGGACTCAAAACAGATTTCCCTGGCAACACGATGGTGCTTATGGTAATAAGATGTGAGATGCAAACTAGCTGATCTACAGTTGAGATGATAACTTTGGTTGACTCTGTAGTTTGGGAATATTTTTGGTTACATTTTAACTGGTGTATTTTTGTTCTATATTTAGTGTCTGACACTGTTAATTTATTTTGTACTAAATACTGGGCAGTAAACAATTTAGCTGGGGTTACACCCAATGACCCTGTCTTCTAATGGTTCAGTTGCATTACCGGTTTGGTTTGTGTGCTTGTGGAAGGGCCAGTTTCTCTCTCAAGTCTGTCACTGATGTTACAACAAATAGCATTACAAAATTTTCTAAGGGAAATTCAGTTTGACCAAATGTTGAAATCGTAATGAGTTAGTCAACAGTGTTTTACAATGTTTCTATGTTGTATTTGTGTATTTGAACACTACAATAGATGTACCAGAGAACAGCACTTGTGCATAAGGCTTCATGAAAGAACTCAAAAAAAAAAAAAAAAGAAGAAGAAAGAAAGACTCAGTTGTCATTCTTTTAAAAACACAATTTTACTAAGGGAACTGATAACCATTACTGAAAACTTAGTAGTTTTCTTCCGATTTGGGCTCTTCCAGTTTGAAAACTTCTAGACACTATCTTGCCATTTCATTTTGAAATCTAGATTGCTGTCCCTTTACAAAGAAGAAAATATTTACAGGGTTCAATGTTGAACCTGGATTATTACAAAGATATACCATTAAGCAAGCTACAGTGGGCAATTGTTGCTTAGTTAACTGCATGAAAAGACTCTATCTTCATTAAAGAGTTTCAGTAGTAAAGAAGGATAGTACATAGTAGCTACAGTACTGAAGATTGTGAAACTTCATGTTAAAAGTAACAAAAGCATTTTTGCAGTTTGAATACAATAGCCTATTTAGTTCCTTAGTTAAGTTTACTCTTCTGGTTTCCTGGAAACCATGAATAAACTTCAAGCAAGTTAAAATTGCTTAAACATAAGTTAAAATCCATGAAATTTAGAGTAACGACTATGAACTGTAAAGCCTTATGATGGTGACTGGCCAACAACCAAACTAAAGCAAGGAAAGATTTAAAAGACAGGGGCCGAAAATTCTACCTGGTCCATGATGAGAAATTTGTGGGGTTTTAAACTCAAATGAAAATAAGGATGCAGGTTCTTCACACCTAAAATATCAGCCATTTTTCCTGTACTCCTCTCATAGAGGAAGATGGGGTGATTGGCTCAAGAGAAGAGTGACGTAAGTTGGTGGCCAGGAAATAGGAGCCATGGTTAGAAGCCAATGGTCAATAGTTTATTTTCTTGCCCACTCTTTTTTGTTCTTGCTCTCATAAACATAGTTGACAGCTTTTAGTAATTGAAATTTGTGTTAGATCTAGATGTGGCAGTTCTTAAGAATATGTTTATTTGCCCTCCTGGTTTAAAATCTGAAATGAAACAACGTTATTTCAGGTGACTACAGCTGTGTGTGTGCACGCGTGTGTATTCGGTAGAGCAGCCCACGAAACAGGCTACAGCGTTGATAGCACCTTCATTCTGAATGCACCAGTGGCAGCTCTAATCAGGCACCATCTAAGTGAGCCAATTGAAGTCTCGCTCCAGATTCTTAACTAAGTGGCCCAGGAGGTGGCCCAGGAGCTGGAACTTATTTGTTCCTAAGAGATACGTTTGGCGTAGTATTTAGTTCAAGATCAGTAAACTTCACTTCCAAGAAGTTAGTTAAAACTAAAATGAAAAACGGATATTGAGGTATCGTTCATTCCAAAATGGCTCAAATATATTTGTCATATGTGTGTGAAGAGAAATTTTTAAATGGATTCTTTTGATTAGAATAAAAAGTAATCACAAGTAAGCCACTGAAAATGTGCTTTTCTGATAAGATTGTTTTCTTTGAGTGACTGGCCATGCCTTCCTTTAGCACTCAGTCTTTGTCCAAGATTTAGTTTAGTCATGCGTATGTCCTTGAAAAACTGGAGCATCTTTCACAACATTTTGTACAAGTGAAATCAGATACTGGTTTTTATTGCAGAACCAAGCCTACAAATGTTTCTCTTTAAAGGCATTTTTAATAGAAACAGTAAGGTATAAATCATTTAAGCAATTACCTGGACATTGTGGAAATGGGGCTTGGCTTGTTCTGTAGCCCCAGATGTTTCCAGATTCCAGTAATAACCTGGTCCAGATATTTACAGCTTAATTTTCTGTGCATGTGAACTTGTCCTCAAATGGCTCCTATTGCCCATTTTCTGTTGGACAACTGGGCCACTTAGAGGTAAAGAACGTGATTTCGGCTTGGGTGATGACAAACATTAATGGTTATAATAAGTTGCTCCTGGAAACTTTGATCACTTAAAAATATATATAGCGGCTAAACCCGAGAGGATTTTATACTAAGAAATAAAATAAATTATTCAAATAGCATTTTCCTTTATGGATGGGGATGGGGCGAACAACCTCCCTCATCCCTCAAAATTATATTTAGAGATAAAAGTGATTTTTAAATGTATCTTCTGGCACCGGTTGGGTTATCATGCAGGCTGCTAGTTTTCTTCGCCTCGCTACTCCAGTTTTTCTTGTTCTTACTAGAAACTAAACAAATGGAAAATAATGATTGGGAACCATCTGCTGTGGAGAAATTTCACATATAGCAGTTAACTCTATTTTATAAAACAAGACCAAATGAGTGACTTAGACCGTTGCCAGTAAACAGCAGCATGCAGTGGAGCCGCCTTTGGACAAAGCCGGAGCATAGGGAGCCGGCCAGCGCTTCGTTATGGGAAGTCGGTCTGCTGGGCCGCGGGGCTGAATGTGCCCAGGCATTTATGCGTGTGATAGTGTATGTGTTCATGCGTCTGTCCTGCATATGTGAACAGAATGGCTGTGTCCCCTCTATCTGCTCCTTGTGACTCTATTCTGGCCCCCACAATTCCAGTCCAGTAAATCAGAATAATGTAGATTCAAATAAACCAATCATATCATCTTCCATCCATTTACCTGCTTAAAAAAATAGAGTCAAAATCCATAAAGTCACACAGAATGAAGATTTTTGAAAGTATGTAGGCTTCAGATCAGAATCGTGATTTCCTAAGTGTTACCTCTTATAACGACCAGTGGCTAGGCAGTGCCGCTTTAAATCATTCTCTTGTCTTATCCTCTGCCTAAAGCATACCTTACCTGGAAATCAGATTGAGTATATGTCTAAAAGATATTGACAGGCAATGATTATTCATAGAGTTGCTATTGAAGTATGGATGCTGTATTGAGGGAAGACATAATGGAATAGACAGAAGTAAGTGGTTACAAAGAATTTATTCAAACAAACCAGGTAAGGCCTGATTTTATAGTTGCCCATATAATCAATCAATCTCTCTCTCTCTCTCTCTCTCTCTTTCTCTCTCTCTCTCTCTCTCATTCTCCCCCCACCCTCACCGCTCAAACCTGTTTACTATATCAATATACTTAGACACTTGAAACATACATATTCTGTCTAACTTTCACTTATTTGACACTGGGATTCTGCCATACAGCAAGGGAAGTTGTTTAAAATGGGCAGTATATTGAGTTCAAAGGACCCATACAGTTCATAAATTCTCTGGTGTCTACTGGATTTTTCATCAGGGAGACTTCCAATAAAAATGATCTATTTTAGAAATAATATTGTTTAGTAGGTTGAAATGTGGTGTAATAAAATTAGACCTTCAGTCTTCTAAAGTTACTACTTAGACGGCACCCTTGGGATGGTAAAATGGCTGTATAAGCAGATGAATCAGACAGTTCCACTGATGGGTACATTTGTCAGTCTCTGTTACAGATATAATATATTCTTATATCTGTAATCCTGACACTGTTACATCCAAATGAAATCAACATGAGGTTGTCATCTTTAAGCAAATATGTTAAGTGTTGTCTTTTGTGCTTTAGATTTGAAAGAAAGGGGCCCAAGGGAGGCAGCATCATGCAAATGGAACGAATCCCATTTCTTCTGAGCTGTGCTGTTTTTTCCCTCCATGGCAGCTGGCTGTGTTATCTTTGTGTGTTTCTCTGAGTGCTGACAATTCTTTCAGTGATCTAAGTTAGGGCACATTAGAAAGTGGAAGCAGCTGTCTGTCGCTATACTGAGAGACGTGTTTGCTCTACTGCAAAGATGAAGGACCATGAATCCTTGACACACTCCCGCCCTCCCCCCCCCACACCCCCCTCCGTACTTTCCAACATGATCAACATTCAGACGCACAGATTGTCTGCTTGGACAGTTTTTTGTTCTGACTGACAGCATCTGGCATAGACAAATTTAAAAATACATAGCATGCCATGCTTGGAATTGGAACATCCCTTCTTTATTAATCTTCTCATTTAAACCATTCATTTACATTTCAAGAAAGGTTACAGCTTGATATGGTTGAAACGTTGATTTTTAAATGAATAACCTTCTAATGAAATGTCTTGAATGAGTACCAAGCAGCTAGTGTTCATTAAAAATTACACCCGATTAACACGGCCTTGAAAGCCTGAGAGGAAAAGGATTTCTTATTGTTTTAATCCACAGTGCAATCCAGTGTTTACCTTTCTGCCACAAAGCGAATAGAAATGATGCCTGTACTGGCAACACTTCTGATATTGAACACAACTATGATATCACCCTTAAGCCGGCAAAACACTTGGCCTTGTTTAATCAGCTTTCTTTCCCTTGGAAAAGCCCCAGAGGTGTTAAAAAAAATTTAAAATCACCAAAATATGCCTCCTTCAAATCCTCCCTTTCTCCATGTCCCACCCCTCCCCCACCCCAAAGTACTGCCTCTGTGCCCAAAGAGGAGAGGGAAAGAGCCGATACGTGTTTCAGATGGAAAAATGGTAGAAAACACTTTCAGATTAAACATTCCCTCTGACCCTAAGGATGGTGGATATACATTTATTTGTCTGCATTACTTTAGTAATAAAACATAACAGTGCAAAAATTGCTCTCTTTCTCTGCCTCACGTCACCCCGCACACACTCACATTTCTTATCCGTTTTCGATTCCACAGCCAACCTTAGCAACATGCTTGTCTAGCATTTATGTAAAAATAATATGAAAATGGGCCATATCAGTCTGTCTGTGGACTTTGAGTCCAGAGGTCGGGGTGGGATGGGGAAAGGAGAATCCTCCTTTTATCATACATTTAGACTTTTCATACCACTGCAGATTTCAGCTGTAGCTACTCAGCTGCAAGTGTGGCTGCAACAGTTCTGAGGGGTGTGTGCAGGGAGGGGTGTTACAGAATTGTAATTTTGTTTTAAAAGCACTGTTAAAGTGCTAGGTAGTAAATACGTAAAGCAAGCTTGCTGGTTAACTTGGAAAAATAGGCTTCAGAGAGAAGTTCAATTAACAGTTGTAGGCAGAAGAGGTGATGTCTTCCTTCAGCACGTGCAAGAGGTCATTTGCTTTAGGATAAATTTTGACGAATTTCACAGAGAAATAGATGCTGAAATAAAAATGAAAACAGATTACAGCTTCATATCAAAGGCATTTTTACATTCTTGAATATGAGAGGAGAAAATGACATATTTTTATTCTAGGGATTATATATTATAAATTTTGCTGATTTGTATGTTGTAAACTTATTTCATTTAAACTGTTCATTTAAACAAAATAAATCCTGAAAGTTAACATTGTCTTTGAATCTGGAATTAGTTATCTCTTCTCCCCTTGACCCAGATTTAGGTTCTAGAAATTTAGGGTAGACACTGGTTGTTGTTTTCATTTCATTTCTTTCTTTCTTTTTTTCTTTTTTTTTTTTTTTTTCGAGAAGCTAATGGCAGGGAATCAAATACAAATAGATCTAGTTCCAGCATTTTGATTGCCAGTAAATGTTTTATAATCAACATTTTAAATATAAATTACTTCATTTGTTATTTTCCATTTTGATTTTTCTTTTTAATGACCAGGTTTTAAAGGTAGTGCCAATGTGCATTTGCAAGCAAACTGGGAATGGGTTAGAGCACAGTATTCCCTTGTGTCACAAGCCAGGTTTAGCAGTAATGCTTTTAATCTGGACTTGTAGAGGATTCTGGAGCATCCATAGATCTGCTCCAGTAATTACCATACCCCAAGTGGCACTGAAAGAGACATTTGCCTAAAAACTTGATGTCTTCATTACGCTGTTTACATTTTAATTAGAAACATGAAAATTACTGATTCAAACAGACAACTATAGTTTAAGTGGTTTCGTTCACCATCCAATAAATCATAAAAAAAAACAACACACCAACCCACAGTTGGCATAAATAGTTTACTAGGAATCATTCATGGGAATAATGTGTTGGCACTCTAAGCTGCTTAAAATATGTTTTTATTTTACCAGAGGTAGAATTTGCATATAAATTAGAGAATGGCATTTTAAGTTGACAGTCATTTATGCTGAATACCACCCACATGTATATACATATATGAGTGTATTTGTGTACTTCTGTGAGTTTATGGGGTTTTGCAATATTGTGAATGTGGATATTTACCATGCCTAGTCTATCAGTTTTTAAAATGCATGTCCCTTTTTAAAGTCCATTCAGAAATGTTGTGGGTGTTCTAAATATGCATATCCACAAACACATCTTTTTTTCTGTTGGGCAGTATCAACTTGCAATAGGAAAAATGCTTATTTCTTGTATGCATATGTCTCAGAAGGAGTTGCTGTTGTATTTGTCCATTCATTCCTTCCTTACACTCTCTGCAGTTCTCCCCTAACTTTTGCATGTACCTGTCAATGCTGCTGCCCTGAAACCGCTTGCACTCAGAGCGGCTGGACTGAAGCAGGGTGGCTGTCAGAGTCCATTCCTGAGTCAGCAGCACGTCCATTGCCTGAGTCTTACGGCAGTCACTCATCCAGTTCTCCCCTCCCCAGGGGACAAGCGTCCTCCTCATCAGCTAGGAGGAATGACCCTTCTGTCTGGCATGCTCAAAATCCCGAATCTCCCCACTTCGGTGTGTGAGTTCAAATCCCCCCTCCTGGTGACAGGGCTGAGACTCCAGCTAATGACTCCGAGATGCAGAGGGTCAGCGCGCTGGTGAGCTAGAGCACTGAGGCATTGTGCGAGCTGAGTTGTACATTTTTTTCCCATAACTGTGGACTCCTCTTCTTCCCCTCCCCTCCCCTCCCAAACCCTTTATTATAGATCAATATTATGCAAAAATGAACCAGGAATAGCCACAACCATTAAAAGCCATTTTTTTCTTTTTGTTGTCTTTGTTAGAAAGTTATTAGCCATGGCAGAAGGAGGCTCTGTTTTTATTTTTTGGTTTTAGATTGAACGGAGTGTACAGTGAGTGAACATTACACAATCTCACTGTAAAGTCCACATTTTAGGCTCGTGTTTATTTTGCATTTTAGGCCCATGGGCTGTAGGTAAAAATGAATTTTAAAACTATTACTTAGGAGACAAGGTTACACAGGTGTTGAACTTGAAATACTATAGCAGTCATTGTTTTAAACTTTTTAATTGTGATTGTATTACATGGACACTCTTGCTAACTGCATGATGTGATTTCTGGGAAATAGAAGTAGTAAGATTAATTCTCGTGAGGTTGCTTTAGATGATAAATTTTGTGCTTCATTTGGTTTGTCTTTTTTAAAGTTCTAGGCAATTGACAAACTTTTAAGATGCTAATCGGTTACTTTGTGTTGTCCACAAAATTTAAGATTTTAATAAAAAGTCACTAGGATTATTTTCATGGTAATCGAGGTAATTGGTCTAGGTCATCGGACCAGGACTTTTAAAAACAGTTATTACTGCTTTGCATTTACCAGGCAGAGTTCCTGAGCACATTCCACAGGGTAACAGTGAATTCATGGGCATTTGCTCATTGGTTTGCTGTACATTGCCTCTTTTTTATGGGGGTTGGGGCGGGCAGGGCACTTACTAGGTCTCTGTACTTCCCTAGATGTGATTAGATACAATAGTCGACATCTGTAAGGACAGAAACATGCTGCTTACTTGTACACACGGCAAAATTCTAATAGTTCTGTGCTGTCTGGTAAATCCTGTCTGCTTTATGCAGTGTGGCCCGAAACAGTTGTGTGGTCAGGGAATGCTGGCTGCTGGCCAGCCATTGACTATGAAATCCTGGGTACCTGAGAGCTTATCAGTTCTTTTGCTTTGTAAAAGAAAAAAGTGATGAAAATGTTGGTAAACTGCCATGAAGGTTTAAGGCTGCTGGAACAAGGAGCCATGTAATCAGATTGGAAAATGGAGCTTGAGATCCTCTGCATGGAGAGCAGCCGTCTGTGGACCCTGTGAGCCGCTGTGCGAGTGCCCAAGCTGACCACTTTGTTAGCAAATCAGCTTGTTTGCTGCAGCAGCAGGGTGGAAAAGACCAGAGCTTGTGATGGTATGTAACGGAGGGAGAGCTCTTGCATGGCACAATCTAATCAGCTTGCAATTAGCTCAGGCTCTACAGTCACCTTCTTAATTTTCTTCTTCCCCCCTCTTTGTGTTAATACTGTGCACTTTAAACAATTAAGTAAAGGAAGTAATCCTTCAAGCAAATCAAAGCCATCCTTTAATTTTATCACCCTGCTGAAAAAGTATCAGGTGGTCCACTGGTCTTCATCAGATGCTGGAAATTCTCCGGCTCACTGTAGCATAGAGAGGGGCTTTAACCAACTGATTTTTAAAGATATCTTTCAAATATCTTGGCAAAGGCGGAGGGAGGCAGAAAATGATACATCATTTAAACTAGCATTGACGTTAAAATTAATGTGAAAGGAGATTACAAATGCCTTTTAGTTTCTGTACAGTAGTGAATCTATTTTATATTTTTAATAACCGGAGGCAGGCTGTGTGTGTGTGTGTGTGTGTGTGTGTGTGTGTGTGTGAGAGAGAGAGAGAGAGAGAGAGATAGAGATCTGTGTGTATATATCTCATATATAAAATTCGCTATGCTGCTGTTTATTTAGGCATTTCTGTAGAGTACCTTTCTGAAGGCTGTGATGACATAGCCACTTGTACTGATAATTCCACTACTTCACCTTTAGCGAACTTGATTCACCAAGGTTTAAAAGAACAAGGATATCACTGCTGATCAGATGTGTTACTTGTTAATCCTTTAAAATAAAATTCAGATCGTGTGGGAGAGGTGAGAAGAGCAAAGCATAGGTTTGCAAAATCGGTGTAATAGTTTTACATTTTACTTAATTCAAGGACAGTGACTTTGAAATACTACTTAAAAAATGACACCTATTTATCTAAAGAAAATAAATACATCTTTTAATAATATTGCTTAATTGACCTTTTTTCAATTTTCCTCTTTAAGAAACAGGCTATTTGTTAAAGTGTTATCCATGTGAATGAATCTTTGACTAGATGTTTTATTAGGTATTTGTCATGAGGTAGAAAATGGGCATTATTTCATTTATTTATTTACTTTAGAAAGCAGCACAGAGAAATTATTTGCTTTTAATGTTGGTTTAAAAATTAGAGTATTTCATGTAATTTTGCTCCAAAATAGTTTCTTTCTGGGGGGTTGTGTTAATAAAAAATGAACACAGTCACGCTGTTATTGATATTTGATTACATTAGTATCGTATTTGAGTTCTCTTCACTTTGTCAACATAAGAATGTACTTGCCTTTATTGAATGACACAAAACTACTAATAAACTCTATGTCTTATTTTTGCCTTCAGCAAAATAATCTCTCAATTTATAACCAATCGTTTGGAGTCAGTTTGTTTTTTTTTAATTTGACTAACGATTCAAAAAGTTTACCTGTTCCTGTATTATGCTGTGTGAAGGATATAGCATGACTTTTGTTTTGCTATGCTTATTTGGTTATGTGTCTTACTTTTGTATTTGGAGAATTTAATTTGATAGAAAATGGGAATGGTTAATATAAAGTGCATTTAAAATTAAGTAAGCTTCTGAGTTTGCCTGGGGTTTTGCTGGTGTTGCATCACTGTGTCCTTTTTGTGTGTTATGAACTTTTTTTTGTTTTCAATTTTTTAAAAATATTAAAAGAAACATATATCACCTACAAACATCTTATGCTGCAAAGATTCACTTTACATTCTTTTAGAGGACAAACTCCATTAGATATGCACTTACTGTACATTGGATTGTAAATCTTACAATTTAATGGTAATTCAATGAGCAGTTATTGCTTCAGTGGCCTTTTTTCTTTCTTTTTTGTCCCATCTCACTTGTGAAATAGGGTTACCCTTTACAAGTGTCACATCCATACATTCATCTTTTGTACTTTGTAGTTGTTCTTAGTGCATCATTCTTAAGTTATAAAAAATGCAAAGCGATGGAGGAACCATGTGGTGGATGGAGGGAGGAAGGGAGGGGGAGGGAGGGAGAGAGAGGGAGCGAGAGAGAGAGAGAAAGAGAGAGAGAAAGTGTGTGTGTGTGTGTGTGTGTGTGTGTGCAGGGGATGGGGTCTTTTGAATGAGGGGTTTCATGCTTATGCCAGAGAGAGACAGAGACCCAGAAATATACAGGAACTCTAGCAACAGAATAACGAGGAGCTTTAGCATCAGTCTAATCTCTTTTTCTAAATATGCATTTCCTCTAACCTCATTCTCAATCTAATGTTGAGTTTTCCATAACAGATTGCATTCTGCACTTGAATTCCTGGAAGTAGAAATTGTATCTGATTGGTACAAGTCTCTTTGCCTTGCTTACACTGTTAATATTCTTATCCTTTTTGGACATTGAAATACTTTTTTGTAGAAACAATATACACATTCATAAAGAAATTATAAAAGGATTCTCCTTTTGAAGATAATGAGTTCTTTTCAGGAACTGCAGGTTACATGGCACACAAATGAGCTCTAAGTGGGGGGATTTAAAGTCCTGCTACAGCATTTAATTTCTTGAGGAAAGGAGTTCAGTTCAAGGTTAGCCTGTTATTGTGGCACTGGCAACTACTTCTCGCATCCCCGTTCTTCTGCCAGCAGTACTGCACAAAAGGCAGTCATTTTTATTTAATACGTAGGGAGGTATTAATCACTGCAGCATTTTCTTGCAAAAATTTATCTTATCATATTCATTGTTTCACTGCCCATGACAATAATAGGTGTTTAATTACTCAATAAGAGCTGTTTATAGATTCCATTTTTCCTGTGTGCTGGACAAATGGTATTGATTTTGTACGTTGATGCAACATGAAACTGTATTAAACACAATTAGAATTCCGTGTCTGGTAAAATGTACATTTGTTATGGTAACTGGACTTGCTTTGAAAAGCGGCAAGCATCTTTTAATCCAGGTGATGCCTTTGGTGTAAAAAGGATATTTGATTTCACTGCAGCTCTGTGGTTAAAAATAAATGCTTTTTTTCCCCCCTCATGGTGTAT
The DNA here is from genome assembly GCA_004026545.1 of Mormoops blainvillei. Lineage (NCBI taxonomy): Eukaryota > Metazoa > Chordata > Mammalia > Chiroptera > Mormoopidae > Mormoops > Mormoops blainvillei. Next base: position 78,355 of record PVJD01001029.1, read on the forward strand.
ATGTATGTGTGCAGTGTGTAGGTTTTAGTTTTAGTGAAGCAATAAAGTGTTCATATGAAATGAAATGATTTGAAATGGATGGTTCTTTGTAGTCAGACAAACCATTGTGTACAGATGTACCCTGACTCTGTGTAATCTTGTAATTGGGCCTCTTTAGCTAATGGTATAGGCCTTTATTCTACCAATAAATAAGTTATTACCTAGGGTGAGAGTGGGAACAGTACAGGATGAAATAGCACCTTCATCTCATGCTGACTTCTGGTTTACTTCCTTTTAAGGGGCTGAGGAAGACCTCCAAATCCCTACTGTGTCATAAGTTAAACACTGGATTTTGTTAAAATGGGTGCTAAATAAAATCTTCCATTGAGTTGACACTATTATGTCACAGCCAGACAGCACGAAACCTCGCACAGAACTAAGCTCACTTCTGTGTTCCGCAGCAGTGCAAGCCTGTCTGTGCTTCGCTCCACCTGCCGCTCACAAACGCACTTCCCCCGCATTTGACGCCCCCAAAACCATAATTCGAGAGGACTCTCTTGTTGGTCAGTACACTAATTGCTTATGATTTTCAGCTCGTTACAGATTTATTTCCTGTGGAGGAAGGTCATTTAGCCTTACCAAAATAAAAAGCAAAATAAACCAGGGACAGACCAGAGGTTACGTAATCTTCATATTTTTCCCTAATGGGTAGCTTGTATCCTTGCTAAATCTTACTTTCTATTTCTTTATACGGACCATAGACCTCCAGGCTGAAATTTCACGGTTTTGGAGGGTTATATTGATGACTGCTACCCTTATCCCTGAGAAACGGAGGTTGTCCATCGACACAATTGCTTTCTGCACCAGGATGGTATTTTATTTGCCAGAACTTTAGTGATTACTACTGGAACATTAATTGATAATCACTGCTTAGGCATAGAATTTTTTAAATTTGTGTAGAGGGCATACAATTTCAGGGAGTATTTTACAAATACTTGTCATATGCTCCGTTGTACAGAAATAGTCACAGTCAGTTGTTTATTAGTTTTGATTGAACATTTCCTACTCACTTAATACTTGTACGTTATTCTCCTTATAGACCGTCATATGACTGCATATGTTAACACTTGTAAAGTAATAAAAATAAATATAAATAACAATTTGCATCTGCTTATATGTATACATCCAAATGTATACATATACATATAATATATATGTATTTATTTATTTATTTATTCCTGGAGCTTCCAAGAGTGAGAGAAAAAAAATGATCAGCCTGCCCATTTTAAAACACCATTCTATTTTTTGCTTATAGATATGAAAAGAAAAGCCAACTTTCATTTCAGAAACGTGTTCTGTGTTTATTTTGCTTTACAGGGGCTGGGCAGGTAGTGGCAAGAGGGGGCTTCTCAGGTAATGGGATCTGAGGTCTGCAAAATCCTGAGCAGATAGGTCCTCGATAACACAGCAGATCACTCTTTGGGGCTTCTAACAGCATGGTGGGTAATGCTGTAGTTTCTAAAGTAGGATCACGCTTCAAAGAGAACAGAAAAGATTTATAGAAATTTCCAAACTTTTGGCCTCTTCCTACATGGTGAAACTAAGGTCCCCTTGATTTTCTGACCTGGTCCTCAGTCCCCTGGTAATTCCTTTGTGCTTTATATTTCTGCTTAGATAAATCATTTGTTTATTTAACAATGTGAGAGTAGGTTCAGTGAAGGATGATCACATGCAATTAGCTAGTTGTAAAGTAGATTCAATGAAGAATTGATATGGAGGCTGCTTTAAGGCTAAATGTTACTTTTCACGAAGGCTTTCACTGCAAAGAGGAGAGTGTCTGCCTGTTAAAAAGTGTCTGGATTTGTAACTGGGCAAATAGCTCGTTTACTGCAAGATAGATGCCTTTCTTCTCTGTGTTTGTCAAGGGCCAAGTTAGGTGGTGCAAATGGAAACTTGGCTTGATGAGGAAGGGAAGTCCCCAGGATGGCACTTAGTCTGTATGAAGACTTACATTCTAATATACATATTAGGACACCCATCTCCATTTGCACAGTCCTTTCCTGAAACATGTTTTTCACTACTTTTAGAGCCCTCTCACTCTTACTTCAGGTAAGGTAGGGTCCTGGGTCTGATGATCCTTTGATTATACCAGCCATGAGATCTGTGATTCCGTAATGTCTCGTTAAATCATTCACACACACAAATACATGATTTGCTTTATTTTCAATATAAGAATAGCAAAAATGATACCAATAGTGGCTATAACAGATTTTATTCTCTTGTTATCAGGGAACTCAGTCTCTCCTAGTAGGGCAAATCTCATAACACAAAACAAATGCATTTTCTTAAAAGTTCGTTTATGTTGTCACCTAGTGTGTGAGTTATATCCTTCTTGACCACGTGTTTGGATGAACTAGTCATTTCAACTAGGGGCTCAATCAGAGAGCCGTGTGTAGAGAATACCGTGGTGTCTTTAAGAGAAATCTGTTTTGTGAACTTTATTTTGTCTTCCCTTAAAGAAACTTCTGATATCTTTGTGAACAATAAATGTAGTCTACATGCAGCTGTTACTTTTAAAGCATTTATGTCACATGTATCTTTTTTACTGAATCCCTTTAACCCTTACTCTAGGGTAATACAGTGTTTTGTTTGTGGAAGCCATCATGGATTCCAATGTGTTGGTGTGTCTACCTACCTCTGCCCTTACAGATTTGCCCTCCCTCCCTCCAAACCTCAACGCCACCCACTCCTTCCCTGCAGTCTTCCCAGTCACCTCCTCCCAACCTCACTTTAGCTGTTGGAATAAAAACAACAACAACAAAAACAGTAACACTATTAAAGCCATTTGGAACTTTTTAAAAGAGGGAAATAATATTTTAATTACTACTGACATGCCAGTTTGGAGCTCATATCCTCCTTTATGACAGTTCAGTTTAGAAACTACATTGCTTCGTTTCAGTAACTTTATTACCATTTGGCTCAGAGATTGCTATTTCGCCTTAGCCACAGATTTCATCAGTTGCCCGGTTCACCTTTGTCCACACTACACTTGTGACATGACCTCGTCCGTTAGTGCTTGTCAATAGTAAATTGCTATATTCTGTGCCTAGAAACACACCAAATGACTACAACTCTTTATTGAATGACCGAGTTTGAAGTCAATTTTTAAAAATTAAAACTTAATTGGAATAGTCTTAATTACCACTTAATAACTGTTAACTAAGGCACCAGTGAAGGTCAGCTGTCACATACATCATTCTTATTGGTAGTAGGAACATTGAACATGAGTTGGCATGGGGGTGTCTGTATGTCAAGTTTTTTTAAATTCTTTTTGGTATTTTGCTTCCTTTAATTTTCTAACTATTCTGTCAAGATAACAGTATATGAAGTGGCCAAGGTTCAGTTATTCTGATGACATCATATTAATTTTCTTTTTGAGAATTCCCAGTGACCGTGTCATCCCTTCACAGAAAGCTCTTTTTAAATGGTGAGAAATGCATGCTATTATAATATACAAACACATAGGATTCAATATCAAAATGTGGCTTTTTTGGAAATAATTGTTAAAATAACCATAAGTTTAATTTTCTTTTAAACAAATAAATAAAACAGTGTATTTCAGAGAACTTAGAAATCTATGATTATATTAAGACTAGATATATCTCTTTTAAATATGCCATTTTCTTAACTATAAATACATATATTTCATCACTATGAAATTTACATGAAAAGAAAAAAAAATGTCCACTGCTCACCTCTTTTCACAAATAGTTTGGCTCTTTTATCTCCTTAACAAAGCTTTTGCCATAAATAGGTCACTGTTAAATTGCCTGAAAACTAAGGTAAAATTAAAGACCAGTATCCTTGGAAATCTCATTTTTATGAACTTTACAATGATGACGAAATATCACTGTTACTTTTCCAAATGTTTCACATACACAAAATATCACTGTTACTTTTCCAAATGTTTGACATAGACTTAGTTGTGACTGAATAATTTTGCAAAGATTATTTTAATTTACTAAAAACACTTCAATTCCAAATTCTGTCTTTTGGGGGGTTTTAATCTTGTTTTTGATTTTTCTCTGTATCTTTGAAACAACCTGATACTAAAATAAAATAACCTACTAAAATAAAATGAGGCTTAAATTATTGAAGAGAGTACTCCTGACAGAGAAACATGGTAAGATTGGTTGTTTTCATAATATTCTGCATGCCCTAAAATAAAAATGATTGACATTTTATTCAATAGAAATTAAAAATAATTGTATAATAATTGTACAGTTTTACAATCGATGTTAGGCAGTGAAACAGGAAAGAAATATTTTTATTTCTCCTACCAGGTGTGGCTGATGCCACCATTGCTGTGAGAACCAGGAAGATGAAGGTTTCAGCAGTTTGTTTATATCTTTGGGCATATTTGCTACATATGTATTTTTTGTTTTAAATAAGATTATTGTTCTAGAAAAAAACCTAATAAAAAACCTGTTTGGAAATAAAATTTTGTCAGAATTTCAGCCAACAAAGATTTTCTCCCTGATGTACAATAACTGATATTTCAACATTGCTCTTCTTTAAAGACCGTGATTTTTAGGTTATAGGTAGCTCAGGACACAATTCTGTCAATCGAAGAATTGCATTATAAATTTAATTTTGGGGGATGCTATATAGAGAGTAGTACTGTGAATTTTGTGTTTTAAATAATGGATTTTAATTTGTTAGTTCATTTTGTTAATAGAACACCATAAGACAAAAATAGCATAGTCTAAATATGAAATACAAGCATTTTTACCTGTTTGAGTCATCATGTTTAGGTTTGTTTTACTAAATGGTACTTACGTTTTCTAATAAGTACGACAGTCACATTTAATACAATATTGGAATGTATTGTTTGTGCCTATTAATAATGTCACAGTTTAAATAAAACTATTAAGCCACCACCTTTACATCCCCAATTTTACCTTGTTGAATGCCAGGGACAAAGGTTCAAGGCATTTCTTTTTATGCACATAATCAGTAACTGGTATTAATCAAAATCAACTTCTTAAAAAAAAACCTCATTTAGAAATAATAATGTGTGGAAGTGACCAACATGGACACCTAGATGAGTCGTGGGTTAAAATTCACTGCTAAATAAGTTAAGCATTAGAGCCATGAAGTGTAAAGTTTGTGTAGCATTTGCACGCCTTTGAAGAGCATTAAAAGTAACTTATGCAATACGAATAGAGCTTCACAGAGCCCCAGAGAAAGCTGCAAATGTAATTCAGGATGCTTCAGGCTGTCTGAGATGCTGAGATTATGTTCCATGAACACCAAAATAAGGTTTCAACAGGGTTTTCTTGCAACCATGAAAATTCCCCAGTTGAGGAGAAATGAAAATACTTTTAAAAATTCCAGCAGTTTAAAAATGCACACATTTTTAAGTGTGATGAAATAGATTTAAAGTTTCTATTTTCTCTGTGGTGGTTGGCGTATCTTAACTGGATTTTATGTTAAACCAGTTATGTTAAAACCAGACATGTACATAGTGCCCCTATCTTGTCACTCTGTTAATGGAAAAAAGGTTGAAGAGATAAAGAAGAGAAAAAGAAAACCATTATAATGAGAGATTCTGAGTGCTGCTTGAGAGTTGTGGGGAACAATCTTACATCACATCTGTTGTGATTGGGAAAAAGAAATCAGAGTTTAGACACACACACACACACACACACACACACACACACACAGTGGGCTGTAATTAAAGCTTTAAGAATTGAGATGTGCCATTATCTGATAGCCAGAGAGGTAAAAACATGGCCTCTCTGGATTTCAGTGTTTTTTATCTTAATATGGATGACTTGCATTGGAAGATTTCTAAATTATCTTCCAGCTCTAAAACACTAGGAAGAACATTTTACGAAGTTCCATTTGAAAATTTTTAAGAAGGTGGAAACTGATTGTGCCACTCAGTTTTCTGGTGGATATCAGCAGTGCAACACAGAGTGTTGAACAAGAAAGGTTCCTTTTATGCCTCCAAGAAAGGTTCCCACGCTGTGGGCTGCAGACCTGTGAGGAAGCTCGGACTTGTAGAAAAATTTTCTCGAATTTGCATGTGCATAAAGCATATATATGACACACATGTTCTGCAGGGTTTTTTGTATATGCGGTGTCTCTTGTGATTAGAATAAAAACATACATATGTTTGGAAGTGTCACATGAGTGTCACAAAATTCACTGTAGTTCTTAATCCTTTTCCCCATCTGTGGATGCTACCAGTAAAATCACTATCTTGAACCTATGACTTTTTTTAACATTTAAAAGGGCAGAACCCAGTTATCTTGAGATGAAGGTGTACTCACTGGGAGTACATTAATTCCATATAACATGAACTATTAAGCATTGCCTTCAAAGTTGTGCGGTCAGTATGGGTTTTGGAATATTTTATTCTGTTTGAACCCCTAGTTGGGGCTATGGCTGCATTTCCTGTCAGAGTACTTGGAATAGTTCATTAGCTTACTATTCGTAAGTTGTCTTATAAACTCCTCCTAATGGTGAGTAATGACTGCCATTTGTTGAGTGTTTACTAGGCACTGTGTGTGTGTATAGATAGTATATAAATAATTTTTCATAGATTAAGATATTAAGCAAAAGATTTTAGGTATCTTGTCAAACTCATCATAGCCATCGGTAGAGATGGGAATCAAAATTAGCCTATGTAACATCATCAAAGCCCACATAGTGCCTATGGCAGTAATTGAGTTTGGACTGGCACATAGAGACCCCACTGGAAAGCTCCTGACAATACAGTCTTCGTCCTGGACCCCCATGTCATCGTCGCTACTGAACTGCCTCTTTGTTCCTCAGTTTACCCAACTTTGAAGTACAGAAACATTTTATCATGTAGTTTTACTTTGCTTGCTCAGATAATATGTGAATTAGTTAATGCTCATAAAGAAGTGATTTGATGAGGGGAAAGCTCTATCTAAATGCTAAGTATCATTTATTATTCATGTAAGCATATTACTGTACCCTTCAATCACCTTTTTTGGATGTTTCAAATGGGCAATTACTGTCTCTTTGTGTAAGGCTTTTAAAATTTTTAATTTAAATTAAAAGTTAATCTAATTTAGGAAAACTGCCAGCTGGAAAGGAACACAGATATTTTTTTTCTCCTTTTCCAAACAAAACAGCAATTCAGAATCAACTCTCTTTTAATATAGTAATACAGGGAGGCTTTCCCGGGCTAGTGGTATTAGGAAGGAGGGCTAATTAGTAATGGCTGCTTTGTAATGCTGGTAATCTATGTGTTAGGATTAGTGCTGATAATAGATCTGATTAGGTGGAATTAACTGATATTTAGAAGGATGGAGATTCCTTTGTTTATGAAATCTCCTGTTGGGTTACAATATATAGCTGAAGTGGCCGAATCCTCAAAATCTAGTTAATGCGGCTTACCCATAGTACAGTGCCCAAATATGACTAGGGCCAAGAAGCAGTGAGGGTCATTTGAGCTCAAGAAGACCTTTACTTCTAAAACATTACTAAGAAGCCCTACGAATAGTGAAAACCAGAGTTCAAAGATCAGAAACGTCAAGTATGCTTTGAGAGGAGGAGATGTATTTACCTGAGCTCTTCGGTTAATGTATAGCAATACTTGATGGGAAAATCCTTCTGGAACTCTCTTTTTTGCATGACTTTTAACTCAAAAATAACTGGTTTTCATTTTAAGATAGAAAGTAAAAAATGTACCATTAAAAAACACCAGTTTCCTTAATTTTGCCCCATATAAATTTGCATATTCAACCTTTCATTTTAAATATTCCGTAGCACTATTACATTTTAAGGAAGTATGCTGCCCAGCAGTATCATTAAATCCTCTGGAGTGATTCCAGTCCCATAAAAATTAGGGACCCCTTTACATTGTTTCCATATTCAAATGGAAATCTTCTTGCAAGTTAGTAATTAAAGTGTTTAACCTTTTTCTCCCTCCATTTATTAGAAAACTCTTTTTTCTTTATTTTTTCAATTACGAAAAACTGCTAAAGCCAATCAAGCATTTATTTTGATAAACTGCTTGTAACAGTCTCAGCTAAATTCTGCAAATAACAAAAAAAGCTAAATAATCACCCTGAGCAGATTTTGCAGAGACCTTGCTCAACCTGTTCAGGGATAATTATGCCGAGCTTTTAGTATGGGGCAAAGGAAAACATAAAATTAAGGCATGAAAGAAAGTCTACCTATTTTGAGAAAATACTGGGATAATTGGTACTCTTTTTATTACCATTTTATTATAGAAAGATATTGTCTTGCCATGAAATATGGGATTACAGCAATGAAATAGTACTATGCGGGGTTGAGAGAATTTGTATTAGACAGATTGATTTAAAATGTAATAAAAATAGCAAATTGCTAAACAGCCAAATTAGACTTCATTATTTAAATGATTTTCTTTTCTTTTTAATCATATGTTGTTCATACTTGCTTTGTTTCCGACAAGTATCTTATAGGGGTCTTTTCTTTTTCTTTTCTTTGTTTTTTTCTTTCTTTCTTTCAGAGTAGCTTTTGGTTTGATGCTTCAACCATAAACTTTCTTTCAGAAATGGAAATCTCAGGAATGGTACCATCGCGTGCGAGGGCCTGGAAGGAGCAGGCAACTGGCAGATTCGCGCTGCTATGAATGGTGGGGATATGCAGTGTGATCCTGATATTGGTTCTGTGGTGCTTTGGAAATTTACCCTTTTCACTGACTTTGTCCTTTTGTATGTGAAGGTGAGGCTGACGGGTGCATCTGAAAACAGAATGATGTGTGATCTGTTGTTCTTTATATATTGATTATCAGGAGTATATCCTGGTTCAAGTAAGACTTGAAGCTTACATAACATGGGGCCCTATTTTGAGAATAATATGGGGTTGGCCAAAAAGTATGTTTAGTGTTTTTGCATAAAATAAGACACTTTTTTTTTCATTTTCACCAATAACTTTATTGATTTGGGTATTTTGAGTATGTCGGCTATCTCCCACGTGGTTAGAACACTGATTGTTCTCAGTTAATGTCTCAATTTGATCACCATCAACTTCAGCTGGTCTACCCGATCCCTGGAGCATCTCCCAGCAAGAAATCTCCAGCATGAAACTTCACAAACCACTTTTAACACATTTGATCAGTTACAGCACATTTTCCATACACTGCACAAATATTTTCTTTTTGTATTCAGTTGCATTTTCACCTTTCTTGAAATAATAAAGCATACCAAAAATGTTGCATATTTTCTTCCAGTTTCAGTATTAAAATGTTATTTTCTTTCATCTTCAACGTGAAAGTTCACCAATTTTGATGTTTTTTTTTTAATGCACACTGCTATGACAGCTGTCACAAGACAATCTAAGAGAATTGTTTCAAATGAAGATAAAGGCAACTAAGTGCTACTACGGCCATCTTACAGGAAAAAATGAAATGAACTTTTTGTCCAACTCAAAAGTACAGATTAAAAATACAAAAGTAGGCACGAGTGTTGGAAGGGGCCCATGCTAGCTAAGATCCCTAAAGTTTCTTGGTAGATCTGCCTCTGATAATTTCGCACGTTTTAACTGAGAATAGGTTTTTCAAGGTTTTTTGGGATCAGGTGTGTTAGGTTTGTATTGGGAGATATTCATGGCTGAGAGGGCAGGATCGGTTCTATTTTTAGAAATGTCAGTAAGCACTACTCTCTATTTCTGGCACTAATGTTAAATATCACAGGAACTGGCGATGAGGTTACAAAATCTGAAAGACCCAGTCCCAACAGTTGAAATTTTCATGCCACTGTTGACAGACTATGTTTATACCCAAAGGTTCTGAACTCTTTGATCACGTGCTGGATTGCGTGGAACTCATCTTAAAGAAGTCACACAGGAAAGAGAGAACAGAATTGGCTGAAGTTGTTGGAAAACTTAATGAAAATGTGTGCACTAGTAGAATAATTAAGGCAGAGAAATGTTAGTTAGTGTTTATATTCTAGAGGGAATTGAGAAGTATCCTTCCTCTGGCTGCCTTCCCTTCCTCAGTGTCACAGGGGCCCCCACACGCCACTTTTCAGTCCGCCGGGAACCTGTTTGCTAACGCTTCTAACATCTAGAGCCACGTCCCGTTTAGTGCTTTGGTTTCCAGGGAATCATAGGCGAGCGCTCTGGCGCGCAGGTACCTTCGCACTCAGCGTCCAGTGGCCCCGCTCGTTCATATCTGGCAGTCGTGCTCTGTGTCTGTGCTTTCTTGTGTCTCTTGAATCAGAACCTATTTTTTGAGTAACTGTGGTGTATACAAATATGTTAAAGATGATAATAATACTGTCTTGCTTTTGGGTAGTTGCTTGAAATTTATAAAATACTTTGCTTTCATTTCTTCCCTTCCCTTTCACAATTCTGGGAGGTAAACAGTGTAAATGCTTTAACTCACATTTTACAGAAGATAAAACTGAGGTTGGGGGACTCACTACAGGTCATACAATAAAGAAGTGGAAGAATGAGAACTTGAGCTCTGTGATACTGACTCAATAGAGACATTTTTAACCATCACACAAAGCTTGCAATTGATTGGTGATATAGGAAATGTAAAAATAAATTATTTTCTTAAGTGCACATACATCTATATATAGCTATATATTCCCCTAGTAATTATACAATGAGGAAGTGCTAAGAAAGTGTCTAAATAAAGCACCCAGTGAAGAGTTGTATATCTAGTCAGTGTTTCACTAATATGAATTGGTTATGCTATATATGTAATACATTTATATATTTATATACAATTTACTAAGCACCTAGAGAATGCAGGATACTTTATTAGAGCATTATATTAATTAGTGATAACAATTGCATGTTGTTTTAGGTCATAGTTCAGTGAGAAGACAAAACTATCAGAGAAAAAGCCATCAGCAGTTTCAGATTCTCTACTTCTCTGCTTTTGCAAAATGCAGTCCCAGACTGAGAAGCATTTCTTACCCTCAAATAGAATATCTTCCCGTACCCCACTGCTCCATTTTCCTCTCCTAGTTGCCCCCACTGCTTGCAACCTCATCTGAACCACCATTTCTGCTCTTTCTATGAATTTGCTAGTCACCGCTCCCACAATATACCTATTTATGACATTGCTGTAACAAAGTCTTTCAATTCTGGATTTCATCCTCTCTCATCCAGGCTGATATGTCCCGAAACTAGAGCTTCCAGACTCTTCTGAGCTCTCACCAGGGCCATTCTGCCATAAACTCTGCTTCTTGTTATCCTAATAAACTAAATTTCAGAGCCCTGCCCCAGGGTCCCCTTCCTCCTTTCTCTTCTTCAAGGGAAACTGCTCAAAGACCTCATTATTCACATGCTTCCAAATCTGCACCTTTAACAGCCTTCCAAGTGAGTCCAACAGCTTCCCTTTTTTTGTCAGTTAGATAGGAAAGTCTGTCTCCCTCATGTGAATTTGGTAGAATTATTTCCTGTATTTTGTTTCAAAAAGAACAAAAAGGGTTCTCCCACATTTACAATTAAAAACAGTTAGCAGCAGCTTACTAGGTACACACTTGTTACAGAACGAGCGTAAGGGCCCCTGGCTTCTCTGTGCTTTAGAATCGGTTTCAAACCCCGGAGGCCTGGTTTTAAAGTTCATAGAAAACTGCATTGAGCCCAGTGCCTTGGTTTATTTATTTTCTTTTACAACTTCTATTTTGCTCTTTCTTCACCCTTTGTTTGAGTTCATTCAGTCCAAGGGGGTAATACCCAACAACAGCACGTCCCTCAGAGTAGGTGAACTCACCATACACGCTCGAAAGTTCAGTGTACATAAACCAACTTTAAGTAGATGACAAAGTGTAGTTATATTATAAATGACTCATTCATTTCATGACTTTTCATATCATCTCCTGAACCTCACATATCTCTAGCATACTAACAGCGCAGATTTTCTAAAAAATATTATGTACAGCTATTTGACAACAGCTGTGCTATTCAAAACTGCACTATAGATTCTGTTAAGTTTCCTTTCTTAAATTAGTGCAAAAACTTTTAATTGAATCTTAATTTTCTTCCTGAATAGAATTTTCACAAACCCCTATTCCCAGGGAATATAGATGATTGGGGAGTGGGGTGGGGAAGAGTTTTGCCTCTTTTTTTTTTCTAAATGTAAAACATACGCAAAACAATGTAAGAAACCCCATCCATGTGAACACGTGTTCAGTCCAGCACACTCAGAATGCCCCGTCTTTGAAAAGACACTAAACTAAAACTGTGTTATATTGTTTGCTTGACAATTTTTTTTATGTTTAGAGCACATGTTTTTAAAGGAGAATTATATAGCTGTGTGGTTCTCAATGTGTACATAGTTGGCATATCTTTTTTTTTTTTTAGAAAAATGAGGATAAAATGACACTTTTAAAAGTTTTTAAAAGCTGTCCTGGTTTTTAGAAGTTCGCTTTAATTTGCTAAAACTGAAAATATCTGTCAAAACTATTTCTTCATCCTTGTCCCATTCTGTCTTATTTTTGTCTTCTTTCTTGATTTGTGCTTTGTGAAATTTATGTTCACCAGCTCTTTAATTGAAAAATTTTCCATTGCTTAGCTATTGTTAAATTCTGTATTGACGGTGCTTTAACACATTTATTCCTGAAGGGTTCTTTGTGGTGAGTTTAGGTACCTTGCTCCTGGGGGCAGGGGATCTGGCTGTCTGACCTCCGGAGCGCTTTCTCCTCCCCAGGGCTCCAGGGAAACTCTCCATTACTTTGTCAACATCAGACTGCCTCCACCACAGAGACAGAAATGAACCAAATTGCCTTCAGTGTATTTGGTTTCTTCTCTGATAAAACAAGAAAACTTTATTTTTAAGTCCTCGTAAAAAGCATCCTTCATGCTGACAGGAACTGAAAATATTTAACACTATTTTAATTCCACAGTACTGTCAGGCTCTGTTGTGAAAATTCAACAAGTTTCAAAAGTTTATTTACAAGTGATTGAAAGGTAAAATGCAGGATTCCCACAGGGAAAAAAAAAAGTTTTCATCGTGGTTAGGGTTCCTGTCCAGTCTAAAAATTTTGGTTGGTTTGTTTACCTGAATTATGGTATTAGGAGACTTTGCCATCATGAATGATGTGTATTCCCAGTTTCAAATTAACCATAAGCAAGCAGGGAATATGTGGCTTCTTTCTACTCTGTAGCTTGGGTGACAGGAGGGGTGACTACCATTTGCTCTGTCCTTGGTGGGGGAGCCCTGGAAATAAGACCTGCATTGTCGCAGCTTCAAGGCCCCCCTGTCCTGGGGCAGGGATTTTGAGAGAGTGGGAGGGGTGACAGAGGGGGGATTTGGATAAAGGGGAATGGAGAGAGGGGTAGGTAATGAGCACAGGCTGCCTATGCCTTCTATCTTCGTTCCGTAGTTTGCCATCCTCTCACAATCCCGTTCCCTCTCGATTTATTGAAAAGTTCGGGATGGGCTGTAAGAGGACCTAGGGAAGACTGGGAGAGGGCAAGAATAACATTAATCCTAACCCGAGTCCCTATATGTTGAGGGGATGAAAAGACGCCTTATATAGAACTTGAAAATGAGCCTCCAGGAGGTTAAATAAGCAGCTTACTGTTTCACAGCTAGTAAGGGGTGAGGCAGGATTTAAAAGCCCGTCTTTCTCATTCCAAAGTGTGTGCTTTCTCGGGCGTCCTACATAGCTTTACACAGCGAGCAGGAAGGGAGTGCCCATTTCCTTCTCTCTCCGTTTCTCTTTATCTCTTCAAAAGAAGGTGCTAAGGAAATGGAAGTAATAATGAAGATGGAGAGATTGTGGGCATGGGGGAAGGAAAAACACCAATAATAATAATATTGCAAACCACATATGATTTGGTTAACACAAAGCGCTTCAGCCTATGCTCTTTTAATAAAATGTGCCTCAACTCTCTGAGGTTCAGCAGGTATTGTCTCCATTTTATACTTTGGAACCCTAAGACTTGGGAAAAGTAACTTCCCCAAGATCCCCTGACTAGTTTGTGGTGGAACCATTCTCCACATCCAGCCCTGTGAGAGTTCGAAGTCTCAGCTCTAGGACAGCCCCCCCCCATTGCCCTTCCCTCGTCCCTCATCTCTGCCAACCCAGACTGGGGGTGACTGGGAGCATGAGGGGTGAGGAACAGTGCCCAGGAGGAATGTTTACATGTTCGTGGTTTAGGAAAAAGGCCGCATGCTTTCCTTCTTCCCTACTTAATACTTTCCATCTTTCCCCTCGTGTTTAACCCAGACATTCCCACCTCCCTCGGAGAGAAGTGTCCTGGCTTGACTCTGGGTGAGAAGCCCACCCAGTGGCTCTGGAGGTCTTTATATATGTGAAATGTGTATGAGAGGGTGGGGCTGACCCGTTATTAGTAACCCTAATATTTTTGAGATACAAGCATAGAGATGGAATGAATCTGCTATCAACAGGACCTAGAGAAAGGATGGTTAAGGCTAATTAGGAAGATGGGATTATAAAGTAATGGATCTTGTTTTCCTCTGTGCTTTGTGAAATTTAGCTTATTATTTCATAAACACATCTCATAGGGTGAGGCAAACAGACTCAGGAAGATAGAATCCAGCCACATGGGTATTAAATATTAACAAATAAACCAATGAGACCTTGAAAATGGTTTTATGTTTGAGTCTTATGGTTTAAGGCTCTTAGTATGTTTAAGTAAATCACAACCCATTGCTGACTCTTAAGTTAAATAAATGTAAACTCTTGCAGTATATCTGTATGGAGTTCATTCGGCATTAAAAGCTGCCTTCCTGTCAGTCACAAAATTAAGTATTCTCTGGCTTATCTGATGGCGTTTTGTTTTTTTCTTTAAAAAAAAAGATAGCAGAGGTCAAACATAATCTATCCACATACTCATTTCCCCCAGCCATTTGTGAGTATCTGCTAATGTGCCCAGAGCTGTGCTGGAAGCCTTTGGGGAATCGTTCCCTTGCTCGTAGATCTTGGACAGGTTTGGAGGGGAAATACATGCATAGGTAATCACGACACAAAATGTGCTTAACACTGTATCAGGAGAGGCATGGGGTTCACAAAGGAGCCCAAAGGTTGGATATAGGTTCTAAGGTTTACCTTGCATTTGGGGGAATTTTCTTAATCCTCTATCTACTTCATCTCTTAAATGAGAATAATGATTGTTTCTCATAGGGCTACTGCATGACTAAAATGACACAGTGTATGTGAACACTCCTGGCACTCTCTCTAGTACTTTGTAGATAGCACATTGTAGATACTAAATAAATTATTGAACCTCAGTGAAGTGTTCTGGGACTATGGAAGAGGAGGCAATTAACTACTTGGACAATTTGAGCAATATTTCATCAAAGTGACATTAAAGGTAGGTCTTAAAATGATAAGTAAGAGATTTTCTGGTGATAAAAAAAGGTAGAAAAAGGGAGCTAAGTTGCAAGCCATTTCCTTGTTTTCTAGTCTATTTCAAGGGTAACCAGGAAATACTTTGAGGTTCAGAAACACCTCACCAGACGTCATGCTAATTTTGTTGAAATATTATAGCATACCTCTTCACATCTGTTCTTACGAATTTGTTCCTGCTAAGGGAACTACTGTTATCATTAACTGTCTTCTTTCTAGAACATTCTTTTGGTATCTTCATTTAGCTTCTTCATCCAAGAAACATTATTTATTAAGAATCTAAGATGTGCTAAGCATTATGCTGGGTGGGAAAAGGTTTCTGTCCTTCAGGAAACTGTAGTCTGTTGTATACACAGCAGACATGTGAACAAGCAAATTATAATATGAACTGGTAAGTGTTATCATGAAGGGAAATACTCATCCCAGTTGACCTGGGATGGTAAGTTTATACCTGTTGCCTTGGCATGAGTACTAATAATCTCCTATCACTCTCAAATGTATCCTAGTTGGACACAGATTTTATGTTCACATGAGTTAAAATATGTGTGTATAAGATATTTTGTATGTGTATTGAAAGAAGTGTAGCAAACTCTAAGGACTCGAAGACAGTTTTCTTAGAAACGGTAAATTTTGAGCTGAGGTAAAACGCAGAGGGGATTGCTAGGTAGCAGAGGAGGCTGAGGGAAGGGGAAGCACATTTTCCTGAAGTGGAGATGTAGAGGGTGTTATGTATTCAAGAGCCAATGAAAATGAAAATTCCCTTGCGGGGTGTGGGATTATGTAGCGGGCAAAGAAATGTTAGGATAGAAGGGGACATAAAACTAGATTTTAAGAAGAAGTTGAAATATTAAATATAGGCATCCTTGAATGAATTTGACAATGAAGGGAAAGAGTAAGTAGTCAGAGATAAAGATAGAACTGGGACATTCTTAAAATTGATGGTGAAAGTCAGAAGAGATGGGGAGAAAAAGCTCAAAAGAAAGGGGTCAAGGGCTTGAGACTCCAAAGGAGGTGGGAAAAATACAGTTTGGTACCCAGAAGAAAGGGATGACCTATGAAATAGAAGGGCTAGGAGATGATGAAGGAGGAAAAGTTAGAGGGTAGGGTGTGGGCTCATCTACCCTGACATTTTCTTTATTTGTAGTAGTAAAGTAATCAAGCCCAGCAGCTAACGGGAATGGCTAACGCTTTTGCTCTTGGTGTGGACAATGGCTGTGTAATCTTGGACAAATTATTGTGCTGTTCTTGACCTTAATTTTTTCAGGTCTAAAGTGAGGGATTGGATTGAGACTTTCCATCAAGTTATGGTTCTGCATTTTAGGAAAATGTTATGGGAGGCTAAGTCAGTTCTCTGCATCCCTCGCTACTCTGCCTAATCCTGATAATGAGATGGTTCCATGGAAAATAAATTTGGATTACAATTAAAAAGGTTTCTTTAGTCTAAGACCTGTCAGAGCATATAGAATACTAATATGTATTAAAAATCTTAAAGAGAGGGTTATAATATACAACATTCCTCAAACTGATTTAACTGTATAACCTAGTGTTCTGTGGACTATACTATGGGGAACATTAATCTAAGCATTTACTCTCCCAAGTTGTTTCTAAAAAATATTTATTCCAAGTTAACGGGCTAGCTGCATGATGGCTGTTGTCTCTAGTGAGCATGATGTTTGCTTGGAAATTATGCATTCCCTTCCAATATCAGAAGAAGAAAGTAACTTGGGCATACAGAATATTGACAGAAGTAAAACATGCAACCCTGCCTGGGTCTCAGGTGTCGGATTGCTCCTGGGCCTTCCCGCTCTTCCCTTGGAGACGCTGAAGAGAAAACCATACACACTTCTAAAGCTCTCATAAGGAAGGCCAAGATGACAGGTGTTCTGTTACCTGTGTAATTTCAAAAGTTCTGAAATAGCTAAGGAAAGGGAGTATGGAGTAACGCGCCTTAGTTTTTTAATGTGGTATTTAGGTTGTTGTTGTTCACAACATCATCTAACTTTTTTTTTTATTTCTTGTCACTTCAGATACATGATGATATTTAGTGTATTGCCTAAGAAAGAAAAGTATTTAACAGGCAGTAATGGGTCTCTTCCAGAATTAAAATATTTTATTGTAGTATGACATATGTATGTATGTATGTATGTATTGACTTAACCACTCTAGTTTTGGTTGCTTTAGATTGTGCTTACCATGAGCAAGTGGACTTCTTCCCCGATAACTCCCGTTGTGTAAGACTTTGTGAAGTGAACGTGCAATTTAAACAGATACACTTTGTTGTCGTTGCTGTGGATTCATTCACCATCTTTTTATTGAGCACCTAAGCCCTGGGTGTGGCACTGGAGAAGCAGTGGGAGAATGGGGCACAGTCTGTGTCCTTCCTTTTCATGCTTTCATCCTTCCTGCTGTTTTCTCAGGATTCATTCAAGCCTCTCTTCTGGTCTCCTTGGCCACCCCTCACTCCACTGAACACGTACACACAGATACATACACACTGACCCTCTGATTAGATAAAGGGTCTGAACCAGTTGTGGAATCTTCATAGAGACTGAGACAAAGTCAGTGGGATTTGCTTTCACTTGGAAACTAGAGGCGTGGTTTCAGGTGGTTCGTGGCCGAGTTCACGTAGCTCTGGTTCACTCGGCCCTGTTGGTTTGAGTTGCCTTCAGTTTCCTTAGGAAATGAAAATGGATCATAGGAAGATACTGAAGCTGTGGTTAAAGGAAGTACTAAGAGGCTTGGCTGCCTCTTTTTAGAACTGAAGTTGTTTCAGGGCCACCTATTGTGCAGAGAGTCAGAGAGGAATGTTATACACATACATGACTTCTTTTAATTTTTCTACACAGATTCTTAAGTTGCATTTGCCTTCTTGTCTCCCTCACTATTTGGTGCAAAGGTTGTAGGTTTTATTTGACTACATTTTGGTTCTCTGTTAAACCAGGCTGGGTCACCTTGTTTCACATAGCTATTTAGACTTTTCTCACTTTTTTTTTTCTTTTTAACATGTCCACTACTAAAAGTTAATGCTCTCTTCTTTTCTTTTCACAGTCTAGACTAGATGTCAGAGGACACAACATTAATAGAAGCTGGTCTCCTCTATTACCTTTCAGGAATAGACTTTTTAAACCCCTTTAGGAATTATAATCTTTAGTAGAAAGACAGGTATAGTAGATTGACTTTATTTTAAACTTCCTTTTCTAATTCTTTTATTGCTTTGAATTTGAGCCATTTTGCTTAATTGAAGAGGCACTGTTAGCCTCCTTGCCATGCATGATATAAATTGTGTTTTAAACCCGTGAGGTGCTTCTAGCTCCTTAGAAGAAAATACACTTGATATCGTATTGCTGTATATTACTGAGCTTGTTTCTAACACCATACTAAAGAGCATAGCTATAAATAATTTTACCTTATGAAAGGCACCAATGTCTCCTCTGGTACTTCCAATTAATCTCCTGGTTGCGTTTAGAAGGCCCAGCTCTGTGCCTGCCTTTGCTCCTCACTGAATCATGTTCCCTCGTGATCATCTTTTATTTGAACAAGTAACGGACAATATAAAATTCTCCTATTTAAACATGATTAGAACTACAGACTAAAAATTTCAGTTAATCTTTCTGATTTGAAAATTTTATCTTTTATAATTTTCAGCAATGATGCAAAATAGAACATTTTATGTTTGCGAAACATGGACTTGTTAAGACAGTAATCATTGAATAGTGTTTTTCCTAGGTATAACAAAACAAATGCTTAAGATGAAGTTGATTGACTGTTTAAAATTTTTAAAGAAGAGCTTACTTTTGGGTTTATACTCACATCTTAGAGAGAATCCTTGGAAACAAATTGAAAAGCCTTTTGATTTGTCTTTTCCTTGGACAGAACATTTTGTTCTTTATTATAATTGCAAATTTCTCCGGCCTTGGCTGTAGTACATATTTCCCTCTTTCTTTATTTTTAATTCTTAAAGGGGTTAATTTTATCCTCACTTCTTGAGAAGTGAGGGAAATTTGATTGTCACTAACCTATTTTCATGTGGAGAAAATGAAATATTTGGTAACCAAATGAAATCTGGCTAGATTGAAAAACTGCTTAACCACTCATTAAGGGCTGCCCCTCGCTGACTTCCTGGTGTTAAGTTTCTCTTGGAGTAATGAATGTGCTGTACTATATGCTAGGCATACTAAAGTCACTGTTTAAAATAGGTCTCATCATATAGAAAATAAGACAGTGTTCACACTTGTAAGCCAGCAAACTCACAGCAAACTCAGATGCATCCTAGACCAGATGGGTTAGAAGTGAGTGAAGGAGGACAGATACCAAGATCATTCCTTAACTGTCGACTCGACTTCTGAAAAAAAAGGCACAGCGTTGCCAGATTGTCTTCTCCCTTCCCCTTCCCCTTCCCCTCCCCTCCCACCATCCCTTGATAGACCAGATACCCCACTTTTATGTAGCTTGTATCAATTTTTTAAAATTATTAGGTAAGTGGTAAAAGATTTTATAAACACTGTACAGTCTGCATTTTGTCCATGGACTGTCAGTTTGTGACCTCTAGAAACCCCGTCAATTTGAAAGATAAATTTAGTGTTATATTGAAAAGAATGTGCATAGTATTCTTAATTCTGTGGTCAATGGTCAATACTCCATTTCCTGTGGGAAAAAGTTTATTGTTGAGCCCCATGGTCTAAGCAAAAACTGAAAGACAGTTTGGGCTGATAATTCACCTAAAAGCGTGTTGGAATATGTCAGGTTGGTTGGAAGTGAGTCCTTAATATTATGTAGTGAAATCTGTAGTGTCAGTCTGGACTGAACCTGCAGTTTAAAAATCAGAAATTAGGATGGATCCTATTAAGAACCCCATAAAACTTTAACTTGTGTCACTTATTTCCAAACTCGAAAAGTATAAAATTGACACTTTTACTATAAATCTGTTTTTGCCACACAAACTATGTTCTTTTTGTTCTTACTTTAGGATGTAAAGCAACTATGTACAAAATAACCTTTTGTATAGTCAAAACTCTTGAAGCACCTTCAATTTTTATTTCTCCAGATTAAATAATTTAGACTTTAATATTTCCATAAATCCTATTTTACAGATTTTTTTTGTATTTTTCCTAGACATAACTGGTATTATTAATAAGCATACTTAATAACAAATTATATAACTGCTTTATTACATTTTATATGTCATGTATATTTTTATCCAGATTAGGTACACTTTTTGAAAATGGTTTCATTACAAACCAGGATTTGTTTTGGGTTTCTTTCAAGCTCTACGGCTGTTTCATACATTTGTTTCTGCTGTTAGAGATTGCTGTATCATTGTATTTTTTCTTCCATAAATGTATGATCTTATCTCTGGCCTTTATTTTATTTTTCAATTTCTGTCCATGATAAAACCTTTTGTTTGAATTCCAATTATGTCCATTTCTGAGTTAGCCACAGCAGCTATCCCTGGTGTGATGTCATCTTTGAAATTAAGTATCATGTGTTCTTTCTTTATTGAAAGCAGTTAGCTGGAGTGTTTAAGAAATACTGGCGTCTTCCTTGGGGAACACTGCAGTAGGCTTCCTTGACATTGAATCATTGGTAACTGTTCTTTCATAGGCCCAATTTGGCCATCTGATTTATGTGCTATGTATCTTAACAATTGAGGGGTACTAACACACTGGAGAAACAGTACATGTATTTTAATGTCTGGGTCACAGAAACTGAGGACATCTTAAGCTGCCAAATTGAAACTATTTGTAATTTAGGACTTTTTTCATGGTACTGAATACAAGTATTCTAGCTACACTTGTGGTTTTAGAAAGTATTTCCTGCTCATTTGGCTTTTCAATGCAAAATATAACCCTGTAGCATATTATGTGGGTTTGTGACACTCCCGTGGGGACCTTGGGCTCATAAACCAGCGAATGGATTATATAATGCTGCATAAATGCTATATTTTTCATCTGACAGACATAATCTTGATCCTATATTTTTATGTTACCTAACTGCTTCAGAATACCACTTTTGAAGCAACCCATCAAAATGGAAATTGCTTCTAAAACATATAGCAATAAATATTGGTCAAGGCTCTGTGTAATTCAGAGTGCCTCAATACTTGAACACTAGTCAATTGAAATTCTCTGTTGTTCTTAAAACAGGGTTCATCGTTTCCATTTTATGGTATTGTTTGATCCCTCTCTATATTAGCCATACATTTCCTTTTTTCAGTTAAAATTACTCTTTCTTATTTGTTTAAGGCATGTCTGAGAATGAATCAAGCCTAAAAAGAGGCAAGAAGAGAATGAAAACTCAAAATAATGAGCATTTATATGGTATGGAAATTCAAACTATTTATGAGACCAAGACAGATATGTAGGACCCATGAAACCAGTCATAAAGGGATGCACGTCACTTTCAGACTCGCAAGACAGAGCTTTGTCTCTGACATGTTGCTTGAAAGGCTGGATGCCAGAGCTACAATTTTCTTCCAACATCTCATACTCTCACCATTGTATTGATCATCTGATAAGCTGCTTGATTTCTCTTCTTTCTTTCTTTCTTCACAGATAGTTGTTAGACCCTACTTGTCTCTCTCTGGGAACATGAACACAAATTCCCTAATATTTGCTGTACTGTTCCGTCAAATGAAAGAGGGTTCGGAAGCTGTCCGCTCCGGCTTTAGGCTTCCCTTCCTCCCACCCACTTTTATTATCCTGGTTGAATAGTCAGGTGAACATTACCTTTGCCACGTCTACCTCTTTGTTAGAAGCCTTCTGAAGCCTCCAGCGTTCACCAAGCTGAGTCAGAACTTCACGTACTTCTAAGGCTACAATAATCTCATCTCATCTTCCATTCTAAGCAGGGATTTGTTTTTTTTTACCTTCCTATAGACATAATATATATTCTGCATTTTTTTACCTTTGTTCTTATGTTACAAATCCTCTTTATTTTCTACAACTAATACCAAGGCTTATCTTATTTAAAAGTGTATAAGGCTGCTGATCTCCTTCAATCCTAATATTTTTCTTCATTTGCAACATTCGGTTTAGTTCTAAATTAGCTTATGTCTTATTTTTATTTGCTCTTTTGCAACTGGAATGCCAGACTTAGGACCATGTCTTATTACAATGTTGCACATGTTAAGCACAGGCAGGTACAATTGGATACTCACTTCCTTGGTGATTGATCTCTTGGCTCCTTCAGATGAAGTATCTTTCAGAAGCAGGCATGGGCATAAAGACATTGGTTTTAGAATGTTTTACTTCAGTGAGCGTGAACATCATATAAATACTTCTCTGTAAAGTGGACTTGTATGCTCAAATGTATTATGACAAATTTCATTCTTGGAGACTAGTAAACAAGGTAAATCCAAATCCTTAGGGATTTATTGAGCATTTATTTTATGAAGTCTAATTGGAACATTATGCAGTTTCCACTAAGAGGCTTAATACCTGTCGAAGGCCTTTGTGCCCTTGCCCCTAACTTACCAACCTGAGATGAGGTCTTCTGCTGGTATCCTGGGTAGGCATGGTGCTGTTCCTGACTGAATCTTGTAGGACTCCCCAGCCTTGATTTAACTTTGCATGTTACTATTTACTTTTTATTTCTACTTTGAAAACAGGGCTACAACTAAAAACAGATTGTGAAAAACTAGTATCGGAATAAAGAATTAATCTACTGCTAAATTTTAAGTTTTCACTGTGAGTCACAGTGCAAAACAGCTTGTTCCCTAGGTAGAGCGGTACTTAATCAAATGGTAGGTGGGCAGAAAAGTAAACTAATTGTTCTTGTCACTAGATTCTCTTTTCTTTACTCTTTCTCAAAAAGTAGTGCTTTGATATGAAGTCAGTTGACCACTCTCAGTTCCCTCATTTTGGAGTGAATTCTAGCACTCTGAAAAGGAAAAGATAAATTATTCTTTGGGGAGCAATACAGTTTACTAAGCGGTGTATGAGGCTGGGGGGTCAGGTGACCCGACTGTGTTCAAATTGTAAAAGGCAAGTGTCAATTGACAGTGTTCTGCTCTCTAAACTAGCCCTGGAAAACTAGTTGTTTAGCTCACTGCCACCACTGCTCCACAGCTGTTCTGGAGGAGCGTTTCTGTCTGCCTTGGTAGCTAAGCCTGACACTGGTTTACAGTGTGTAAATACTACTCATGCAGTTTGATTGTTCTGAATACCCTTCTGTTTCTTTTCTAAATTTTACGAGTGCCTCTGAGAAGCATAACTTAATTAACCCTTAACTGTTATTTTGGTAATGCTACTATTCTTAATGCAAAGAAATCTCACTGGCAGCATCCAAGTGTGTGTGTGTGCCCGCGTGTGTGTACACAATCTCACACATGCATCATGATGTGAAATGTGTAATGATTAAGTAATCACTGATGATTTTAAATGATAACAAATTCTCTAACCTTGTTCAACAAACGCCAATGCATATTCTGCCTTGCCAGGCACATTTCTCCCTTTTGCTTAGGAAGTACTTTTTTTCCCATGTCACTTTCTTCTGATTATCTTTAGTGTTGGCAACACTACCTGATGTATATAATTAGATGTCACTTGGAGCTAAAAGTGGTAAATGAGGTATGATGGGTACTGATGAAATGAAATTGATATTTGGCCTCAAAAGAGTTATAAGATAAACTCTTTGTGGTTCACAGCTAGAAATGCATGTGTAATGTTACAGCATATGTAAGGCAGCCTCACCCACATTTTCCACTGCTTTACAGTTCCAGCCTCTGCTTTTCATAGCAATGAAACTTCAGGTATGTTGTTGTATTGCTCATCAAAGTACCACTTTTAGAAGATTGTACTTGAAGGGTTTTTTAATGGCACTAGACAGACTGCTCTGCCATGCCACAGAATAGCTTTCCCGAGTTAAGTGTACATTTAATCAACATTATGGCAATTACAGCTCTTCTAGAAGTCCTTCACCCTCTGTTTTGTGGCCGGAACTTTGTCTAGTATAAAACTATCATGAGTAGAGGTAATTTGAAATCCATTCTCTTTTTATTTATGTTAGGATAAATTAGGGTGGGGGATTGGTTACCCATCTTTTTCTAAATGAAGGAGTTAGACTTGAAATCTATTCAGAACTTCAGATATAACTGGTTAGAATTTCCATTACTTAAAAATGTTGTGACAGTATTCCTGTCACTGCTTTTGTTCTGTTTTAATCATCTCGTCGGACATAATGATTGAGAAGTTGTTAAGAGATTTAATGCCAAATTGAAGAAGTCCAAACTTGATGACTCTCTCAAATAATTTTGTGCCCTTGGTAGATTTGACACATGATTTTTTATAAAACTGCTTTAAAAGAAGGAATATTGATGTCTTTGTATATTTTCATGATGATCTTTGCTTTGTAGATTATGTCCTGTGACTTTAATGCAGCTCTAAAAGCCATTTCTGGTTGAGCGAGGTTTTCTTTCAGTAGTTATAATGTAAACCCACACTGCCCATGAGCACGCGCGGGTTTGGCTTCTCAGTTTTCTATTAAGTGCCGCTGTATTTCATGTCTCAGGAACACCCATTTGAAAAGCTCCCATATACAAATTATTACTTACTTCACTGACTTCAGATGACACTGTTAGATCATTAATACTGACCTAGGAGGAAAGCGGGCTCATCCCTCCAAGCGATGAGTGGTGATGATGTGAAAGCTAACACTACCTTAAACATCACGGGTCCCTGCCACGGGAGGTAGTAGTTCCTCTGAACTCCCTAAGGATCAGGTCACTGTATTCCTGGGGTCCCTATGCCGAACATTAATTTTATCTGGAGGATGTTGTCAAAGAAAGTAAGTGATCTTAAAAACTTTTGCTATTTTAAATTATTAAAGAAACTGAGAAATTTTGGCTTGGCAATCGGAAAAAAAGATTTAAGGGAAGATATGGTAGTAGTCGTTTCCTTACTTGAAGAGCTGTTTGCCATGTAGCATACTAGATGGGCTCTGTATGCATCACACAAGAGTAGCACCAGAACGCACCTTAATTTGGAAAATAACATTTCTAATGCTGAACTCGAAGTCTAGCAGATTGGGTTAGAACAGAGTATAACAATGAAAGAGTAAAGTCCCATACGTTGTTAAGTACATGTCTTAGGTGCTTTGGGGATAGGAAATGTGACTCTTGCAATCATTCATGGACCTGACTTTCAAGAAGCTTATAGTTCAATAATGAAAATAAGCATTTTCATAGTTCTAATAAAAATAGAAAATAACATTTTTATGGATTGTACTGATAAAGCCTTATAGGACATAGAGACTAAAATGGTGGCATGCGCCTGATAACTAGAATGATTACTTGAGAGAAACTATAGAAAAAAAAAGGAAAGGAAAAAACATGAAGTTTAATGGGTTAAATTCTACCACTGGGACTGGGACATGTTATGTAACTTCTGGACCTACCTTCTCTCATCTAGAAAAAGAAAATTATAATATCTGTCATGATTCAATGATAGAAATGTTGTTAGGATCCACCTGGATAATGTTTGTAGAAGGATTTTTAACACTCAAAAAAGCTATGCAAATATTAAAGATTGATGTGACTTAAATTTTCATTTATCTTGCTTTTAGTATGTTTAGGCAAAGTAAAGGCTAAACTTATTTTGACTTTAAGCAATACCCTTAAAGAGACTTAGTAGTATTTCAATATAAGAGTGCCTAAACAATACACTGTTTATAAGTTTTTGCATTCTGTGTGTGTGTGTTTTAAGGAAAGACAATTTTGGGATAAACATCATTATGATACTGTAGTAACAATTCGTTTTAAAGGAAATCTTTGAAGTGATAGTCTTTACACACATACTTAAACACACATGTACACATTTTTTATTAATAGAGACTATTTAATAATTGATTTTAAACATTGGAAAAACAGAGACTTGTGTCCTTGGAAATACCATAGAGATAATATTAAAAAAATGCTGTTACATATAATTCTGTAGTTACATGGTTAGTATTAAATATTAGGCAAAGAAGTTGAAAACAATCAACTTTAATAAAAAATTAGCTGCATCATAAAAACAACAGAGAGAGTTCTTTAAAGCATATTCTTCAGGCCTGCCAGAACTCCCTGTCTTTCTAATTCGTGGTTCTCAACCTTGGCTAAATAGTAGAATTACCTGGGGAGCTTTAACTTCCCATTGCCCAGGCTACACCCCTAACCATTTAATTCAGAATCTCTGGGGCTGAGATCAAGTTATCAGTATCTTTTAAAGCTCCCCTGGCAATTCCCACGTACACTAAGTTCGAGATGCACTTCACCATATCTCTGTATAGTACCATCTGGGATTTACAACTAGAGTGCTATTTTTGAATCCTTCTTTGTCTCCTTCCTTCCTATTTAATCTTACCAAGTTCTGCAGATTCTCTCTTAGCCTTATTGGTCTGACCCTTACTGTCCCCAGTAATGCTAGCCTAGCCAGGGCCTCTATAGTTTTAATACCTAGTTTTCTTCTTCCAGTCCCTCCTAAATGGTATTACCAGACATTTTTGAAGAACAGTCTTTCAAACAACAGTTTCGTCTTTTCACTTAAGAACTCACACTGCTTTGGCATCCTGAAACCCAGCATCCTTTATAACCGGCTTATTTAAAAAATGGACCCTCTGGTTGCTTATATTCCTTATGGCAATATTTTACAAGTGGGAATGAATTGAGGGATCAGCAGTTGAGCTGTTTGAAAATTATTTCTCCTGTAATCCTGGGATTCTGCAAAGAAGCCCTGGTGTAGTCACTAGGTAAGAAGAAAGAGAAGATGCTTTACAAGAGGCATATCTGGGCTGTCTCTTTCCTCATCCCTTTCCTCTTCAGCCAGAGCAGACCCATTCTGGCTCCTTAATATATTTGGGTTGTGTTTAAGATTTTATTGGAACTGTATATAATTTCACTGCTAAAAGGGGAAGCGGGGGGAACTACAAGTAGATAATCCTTTCATTTCACAAGGCAGGCAACTAAGACTCAGGGTGAGGTTAAGTGACTCATCCAAAGTCTTATAGCTGAAATTTGCCCTCCATCCCTGCTAGTGTGATCTTTTCACTCTCTTGGAAAAATACAAAGAAATTTAATGCTAGCTTTCAACACAGGGCCTTAATACATACAGGTGTTTGGCAAATATTTGTTGAATGAACACTTCAATCAGTGTTATCTTGTACTTTTTCTGTTTCTGCTCACGTTGTTACTGAAAGAGCATCTTTTCTTTTTTAAAAATCTCCTTTCACCTATAAAAGGAACCCTTCAAACACTTTGTACCTCGTCTCTCCCTATATCCATGACTGTAACGGTAATTTAATGGATTATATTGTAGCCCTTTTTTTTTAATACTGTCTTGCACACAAATTATTTTCTGGGTAAGTCTCTTCTCCATAACAAGGTAGTATGTCTGTGCCTGGAAGTACCGGGCCCTTGCCACATACACCTTTCACATCTCTTTCGGCATAGACCAAGTATAATACATACTAGTTGAGTTGGATTACTGTATTACCCTGAAGCTATAGCCTTGTTTCTGTGCTCCTGTTAATAGTAATTAAAACACAGTTGAATAAAATATTTAAAAATATGAAGTTTAAATTTTACTAAGTATACAGAATGCCCTTTTGTTAATGAATTATACAACTGGAATTTTTATATCCCCAAAATGCCTTTCCCATTAAAATAAACTCACATTCTTTTCATAGTGACTTCTTCTTTTTTTTTTTTTAAAGCAGAGATTGCAACAGGAAAAGAAAGTAGATTAAATAATTTGTTGTCTGCCAGAATTTTTTTTTCCTGTGGTCTCTGAGTACTTGCAGTCTCGGTCACTTAGCATACTAGCCCCTAAAAGTAAGGCCAAACTGCAGCTCCATGGGAAAAACACTTGGGAAAAGTCCAGTCCAGTGTGAGCCAACTCACAGTTGCCTTCCTTGTTCAAAGCCACATTTCCTGGCTGGATCAGTTGGAATTTTCTTTTGAAGAAAAGAGTGTCCCTGGATTGGTTTCAGGCTCTTTTTTTCACAGCAGTTATTCTAACGTTCTCACAGAGTTGTTCATAAGACAGTAGGAAAAGTGATTTTATCATTTTCCCTGGAAAAGTATTCAAATGTATGTTGTGTCCCTTAGAAACTTACACTTTGATGATCTTCCCACTAAATATCCCTCTTTTTCCTTAGAAGAACATTCCATTCTACACATTAGGATTCCATGGCAAGCAGCTCAAGCATTTAGAATTTTTGGTATCATTTGCTTTAACATAGTGTTGTTTTCATTCATTCATTGACACTCGCGTACTAGTTCATTCAACAACTATTTGTTGACCCCCCCTCAGAGAAGCAAGAAAATACTTTAAAAAAACAACCTTTGAGTTAGACTTATATTTGAGCTCTTAATTATAATTGATGTTTGAACAGAGGTAAGTTACTTAACATCTTTGGATTTCAATTTCATAATCTGTAAAATGATCATAACAGCATCATTGCATAAGACCATTGTGAAGAATATATAATTCCTATAAATATGTTAGCATGGAGCCTGGCATGTGGTATGTATTCAAATACTGAATTACTCTCATGGCCTGTTCTGTGTTAGAGAACCTGTTAGGGAGCTCAGGGTCCAGTGGGGGAGACACGTAGGTAGGCGTATTTTACTATACAATATCACAAGTACCATAATAGAGCTACAGACAGTGGGCTGTGGGAGCCAAAGAGGGTGGTGCATCTAAGTAATTGAGATGAAATTGTTCATCTTGATTTTAGATGTTATATGTCTAGACATGTTATTGGTATGTTTTACTTGGAAACTCAAACTCATATCTTTGAAACATTAAAATTTTCTGTTTCACACTTTTTATTTCCTATTCCATGCAGGGAGTATGCTTTGTCATCTTTCAGATAGAGTAAGACTCTGGCAGAGCCATGTCCATTCTGTACACTCAGTGGTTCATAATCCTCCCGAGACAGATCACTTGGCTTAAAGCAGAGCCGCAAAAGTCAGCAAGGATATTATTACTATCAACAAAGTTCAGCACGTAAGCAGAGAGGGTGACACTGTCTATAAGAATTTCAAAGCCCATTCTTTCCTCCTTCCATTAAAATATATTATTCCTTGGTCATCTATATGTTATGAGATACAGTATTTTTAAATATTTTATTGCATAAATATTTGAATATAATTTTTTTGTATTATAACCAATAGAATTCCAATTTCTGAATACTCTCTAAATTGGAATAGGAGTTCATATCTTGGGTAATTCAAACTAAGGGCTCTCAAAAGGGTGACCTCAAGTATTGATCAAATACATTTCAAGGTAACATGAATTAATGGAAATGTAATACTCAAGTCATACCCTGATTTAAAACGTTGTGACAAACACAGAGGAATTAAAAAGAAAAAAATGAAGTACAATTTATTACTTCAAAATATTATTGGGCATGTATTTTACTTTTACTTTAGATGATTATACAGGGGAGAGTGATGGCACTGATTAGTATAAAACAGTGCTTTTCAGACTGGGTACACAGACTGTAGTCCGACAAGTGTCTTCCTGAAGTCCATAATGATTTGTAAGTATCTATTTTCCCTTTAATGATAAAACAAAAATGTTTTATAGGAATGTACATAAAATTGATAGTGAAAATTTTCAATTTTTTAAAATAGAAGAAACTTTTAATTTTTTTAAGTCAGTATTTCCCCAGAGGGCATTAGGGCTGTAACCCACAATAGTTTCAAAATAATTTTTCTTTTGGAAATGAGTTTATATGTTACTCAAGTTTAGAAACCTTATATAGTGAATTTAAACAAACAAACAAGAAAAAACAAATTGATATGTGCTCTCTTCAACATGATTTATCTACAGATTCAGACTTACATCTTCTGTTATCTTAAATGGCAATTTGATTTCTGGTATTTATTTATAATGCATTTGATGACAAATATTGAAGCTACTGTGATCTTGTGGACTGTGTCTGCTGATACCCTTTCATTTTATACAAAACATTCCACTCCATCAAACTCCCCCCAGGTATATGCTTTTCATGGACAAGATTAGCAGCCACTGAGGCACTTTGGCAAAAGAACACTTGAGTGAATATTTAAAAATATATTTTATATATCAGAGTTCTGAGCCTGTGAAAATGAAGTTAGAACTTAGGTATTCTCTTGAATCAAGACTCAAAGAAACAAACATGGAGATGATATTAATGTAATACAATAAAAAAGAAGGTGAAAGAAGGTATCAATTTCTTTGAAAATTGAGGTGAACTTCAAAGTGTCATATGGTTTGTTGGATTACAAAGTGCTCTGCGGAATTTAAAATATTGGTCAATAGCCTTGGCTGGTGTGCTTCAGTGAATTGAGTGCCAGCCTGAGAACCAAAAGGTCACCAGTTTGATTCCCAGTCAGGGACATGGCTGGGTTGTGGGCCAGGTTCCCGTCTGGGGGTGGGCGAGAGGCAACCACACAGTCATTTTCTCATACATCGATGTTTCTCTCCCTCTCTCCCTTTTTTTCCCCTTCTCTAAAAATAAATAAGATCTTTAAAAAAATAAAATGAAATATTGGTCAACAGTATTGCTTTGGTGCTTTGTATTCATCTCCTTTCAGGATATAAGGGATGGAACTATTCTTTTAAGTAAGACATAGTTCTGCAAGACCATAACATTGAACAACTCTTAAATGAAACTTACAAACATTTATTGGTGCTTACTGGGCAAGATTCCTGGGGAAAACAGCAGGGTTCTTGAAGAAGATATGAGATATTTTGGGAACTACAGTTAAATTTGTTGGTTGTAATTGTGAATAGATTAATCCCTTTAGGCGAATTTTCCAACATTATTCAGTGTACTCACCTTAAACATTTTATGTTCATATATTTCTTTGCTATTTGAAACTGACTCTAAAAGCAATAATTTGCACACATATATGAAGAATTATATATGAATATCTCCTATGCATCTTGCCTCCCACCACATACAAATGGCAGTAGTCCCATACATTTGAGAACAACAGGCTGACATTGGCAAGTGAAAAAATAAAGCATTAAAACGTAAGACTTGGCAAATAGAAAGGGTGGTACTAGAAACAGGTGCTGGCCATGCAAATATGCAACTATCTGGATCAAGGAGCTCTGAGTCTGGGTCAGTGGTTCTCAAGCCTTTTGCTATTATTAGAATGACCCAGAAGCTTGTTCAAATATAGATTGCTGGCCCCTACCTAGAACTTCTGACTTAAGAGATCTTGAGTAAGGCTGTATAGGAATTGCATTTCTAACAAGGGTCCCTGTGATGCTGTTGCTGATGATCTGTGGACTACACTTTGAGAATCACTGATTTATTATAAGAATTTATAGATTTATAGATAGTTAGGTCCTATTCTGCTGTTCCTACTGTATGTAAACTCTGCCTCAGATCTTACACACCATAAACAAACATACTCTCTCAGCTCACTCAGAGCAATTGGAAGCAAGATACACTGAAGAATTGAAAAGAGGACATAAGGGTTTATCCAGGCCCTATTATATCCATTTCTATTAATATTACCCCAGTTCTTTTGGGCCAATAAGAAGAGACAATGTTAACCCAAATGTCGCATGAAAAATAATTCATTGCCTTGATTTTATATCATTTTCTAAGATTTAACCCTAAGAACACTTACATAAATCGACTTGAAGGTGAAGATATATTACAGGCATCCCAAAGGATCATGTTCTCAAGCTGCTGTAGATCCATCGTGAGCAGTGGATTTCAACCGAAGAGTCAAGTTACTTACCTCTCTTCAGAAGCTAACTTGTCTCTCAGAAAGCCATTTAAATGCCGAGTGCTTCAACTTTTATATCTGCCTATCTAGAAAAATGAGAATATAAAAATCAGTCTTTTTTAATTTATTGATTTGAGAGAGATACATTGATTTTTTGTTCCACTTAATTTATGCATTCATTCGTTGCTTCTTCTTGGTTTTGAATATTTTATTGTTGTCCTATTACAGTTGTCCCAAATGTTCCCCCTGTTGCTCTCCACTGCTGCACCCATGCCCCACTCCATTGTCCATTGACTATTCCCCACCCTGTTGTCCATGTCCATGGGTCCTTCATACATGTTCCTTAACTAGTCCCTTCTTTTCTTTCCATCCTTAGTCCCCTCACCCCTCCCCGCTGGTTATTTTCAGTCTGTTCCTTGTTTCCATTCCTCTGGTTCTATTTTACTTTTGTTCATTAGGTTCCTGTTATAGGTGAGATCATATGGTGTTTGTCTTTTGCCGCCTGGCTTATTTCACTTAGCATAATATTATCCAGTTCATCCATGCTGTTGCAAAATGTAGGAGTTCATTCTTCCTGCTGTGTGGTATTCCATTGTATAAATGTACCACAGTTTTTTGATCCACTCATTTACAGATGGGCATTTAGGCCGTTTCCAGCGGTTGGCTATTGTGAGTACAATGCTGCTATGAACATAGGGATACATAGATTCTCCTGAGTTGGTGTTTCAGGATTCTTAGGGTGTAATGCCAGCAGTGGAACTGCTGGATCCATTTTCAGTTTTTTGAGGAAATTCCATACTGCTTACCACAGTGGCAATACCAGTCTGCATTCCCATGTTGCTTCTTTTATGTGCCTTGGCAGGGAATCGAACCCATAGCCTTGGGGTATTGGGACTATGCTCTAGCAAACTGAGCTACCTGGCCAGGGCCAAGATCACAGTCTTTTTAATTTTTGTCAAGAATGTTGTGTCGAACAACCATACATGTGATGTTCATCACTATGGAAAAGGAAGTCACTTAAGAAATCTAAAGAACTGCATTGTAATTTCCTGAGATTTCATATCCTGTAGAATTCATCAGCCTTACCAAGGTTTGCTTATATTAAATTTTCTTCAACGTAAGGGAATCCTTCAAAATATTTTTGCCATAGCCCCCAAATCATTTCAGCTTTGTAAAATTAAATGATTGCCCACATTACTCTAATTTTAGGTTAAAGTGGCCATTTTAATTTCCGTGTCTCTTTAAAACAAACAAAAAAACAGAAACAAAACAAAACAACAGCAACAACAACAAAAAACTGAGTGTATTCATTTGCCAGGCAAGGATACATAGTAAAGAAATTCACTGAGTAATTATCAAAGAAGAAAAGTCTAGTTTTCTACCACTAGAAAGAGCAGAGATGGTAGTTATTCTAATGAGTAATTGAAAACTAGCATTTTGTGTAGGAGGACATGAGTGTGCAGATGTGTTTTGTGATCGTTTAAAGTGGGCCCCATTGTAGTGACCAGCATTTTGTTTGATGTCTCCTAGGCAAGTGCTGCTGTACATGACAAACTTTCCTTCTGTAAGAATTTCTAGTCCCTTCTCCAAAGCTGATTAAATCCGCATGCAGGTCCTTTCTGTATCTCTATTGGTGTATCCTGAAGGGGGGTGGGACCTCGGCTTGGCTGGGAGCAGTTCCCACACTAGACATTCTTAGTCCCTTCTTAAAACAGTTCATACAGATAGTGTTGCAGGACTGAAAACAGGACTGAAACAGAAGTATTTCTATCCAGATTACTCTCCATATAAAAACTTTGCAGGAATACCAGCAACAGCATTTCCTGAAAGCTAGAAATAACGGAGAAGTCATGGAATGGAGCATTACCTCAGCAGTAAATCTCCACGTTAGAAAAGCTCAGTTCATTTGTGGGAGAAAAGAGAAAAAACACCTATTAAAAAATAATGCCCTCAGCTGGTAAAAACCATAAGTAGGAAAAGCTCCTTCTTACCATAGGCTTGCAAGAGATACTGAATTTGAGTTAATTAAACTAATTCATCAATCTTTGAGGATATTTCTACTTACATATATAATATGATTTAAGAGAGGCAGGAACTGAGAGGGAAGTGAGAAAATCACATTTCTAGTTTGGTGCTTAATAGCTGCTTTCATCTGTTATTTCCATATAATATCAAGTACCTCCTATGTGCCAGACAATAATAATGAAGATGCTATTAATAATGTATTAATATATTAACTGTTAGCGGTGTAGCAGACACTATTTGATTATATTATGTATAGTGCTACATTTAATTTTCTAATGCCTTATAAGATAGATACTGTTATTATCTGCATTTTAACAGGTAAAGAAACTTAGGCTCAGATATGTTTAAGAAAAACAAAACAAAACATTTCCATGGTCACCCGCCATGTGATTGCGAGAGCTGGGAACTTGTGCTCCAAGCCTGCTTTACCTGACTCCAGGCTCCGAGCTCTACCTGCTGCACTACACTGCCACTGCACTACGCTGTGCAGGGCCAGGAAACACAGTGAAGAAAAGAGCAGACACCATCCCTGCCCCAGAGAGCATGTAGTTTTAACCTCCACTTGAGCTTCAGTTTCCTCTTCACAGACTGGGATAAGTTATGGCGCAGCACGGCTTTGTCACAAGATCTTTCATAAATCCCAGGTAATTAAATAAAGGTTTTGATGAAACTCGTACATGGAATTGGCGGAGCTATTTTTGAATATCTCCATGGGAGAGGCATAGTAATCTTGGAGAGTTCACTGAACTTGAGTTTGTGCACTGAAATCTTGGGGTAAGGCACCATCTAGGATAAGATGAGGACAGAAAAATGGACTATGTTTATATTCTTGGCTTAAAAATTGTCCTTGTCTGGAGGAGAATCAGCTGTCAGATTCAACTTACTACAGGAAACAGTACAAATGAAGTCTGCTTCTATAGCTCTCTCTCCTCAGGGACCCACCGTCTCATGACAAGTGTGTTTCCATTTGAAGGGATCCTTAAGTGAATCCCACATCCCAAGGTAGATGTTTATTTACGCTTTGCAGATCCAGTTCCATGGCTCCACGTTTAGGGCAAATTAATTCTAGCATTGCCCACTTGTATCTCCTCTAAGGGACTTCGTTTTATTTTGAATAATCTGTCTCTATCATAAGCTGCTTAGCTCCTGTCCTCGTACACATATTTATATTTTCTAACTGAAATTCTAACCAGTTGTGCATTGGTATTAAAAAAACAGCAATAGTGTAAAATGTAACTCTGTGGTCACCTATTCTATTTCACTGCATCTCTTTCCTCTTTGGTAAGATATATAGAGATGGTGATTTAAAGAAATTAAAGTAGAATAAATCCCATATCCAAGGAAATGTGCAAAGTAAAAGATAATCCAGCTTATAAAAGTTACCATTTCCCCAAACTATGTGGTTGGCACAAAAAAGATACTGAACTGAAGAATCTGTACCCAAGAGACAAAATGTGTAAGTATTTGATTTTAGGAACAGTGGAGGAGTTTATACTTAACCGTAAGTGTCATCATTGCTCTTTTCTGTTGTTACTGTTTTGTTGTTTTATTATGCTGACTGGCAGAAGTTTAGAAACAAAACAGTGACTACAGTGCTTTGTTTTTTCACATAGAGGACTGTCTTGAATTTCCATGAGGCTGTATATGGATACTTCTTCAATAAATCAGTCCTCAAATATTTGTGAAGCACCTCTTGTATGCAAAACAGTGTACTAAATCCTTTAGGACCTTAGAGTCTCATTGGAGGAGACACGGCATGTACACTTGAAAATATAACTAAGGCATAACTAGAAAAACTATACCTAAAGTTTTTGTGACAAATTTTTAATAGCAGCACTTCATCCTATAAACATGTGCCCCAAGCTCGTTGTTTAGTGTCTTAGCTTTCTGAGGGTTATCCTAGAACCATAAGATATGCAAAATTTGTACAATAAATCTTGGCAAGGATTTCTCCCCTTTAGCAAATCCAATCAAGTAGAATTAAAACAACACACACACACTTGCTGTATTAGAACCATTGAAATAACTTCAGTTATCTCACTGTCAAATAACTCTAATGCTACACTATGATTGAAGACTGAAGAAAAAAAGGAGAGAGGGAGATAGTTCTGACCTGGGAACCAACACAATCGATCTTAAGAAACATCAAAGTGTAACAATTATCTCAGCAACAGGGATGATTTGGCATCCCTTTGTGAGCCATTTATGACACATGTGTAATGCTTTGACAATAATTTAGAAACTGGCGTTTCTAGAGTTTTGCCATATTGCCCGGATATTTCTGTCTCAATAATATATTGATTATGTTATTGTAATGAGCTGGCCAATGACTCACAGAGTTATACGAAATTATACTAAATTTATTTGAGAGAAGTAATAATGAAGGCTTCAGAATTATTATATGCATGCTTCATAACCTCGTCGTGTTAACACTCCCCCATTTTATGGCTTGATATCAGCCCATGCTTTTTAATGTGAATCAGAAGCTGCGAGTAATTCTTTGAGGTTATATAGTATTGTACTTCCCACATCGACTGATGCTTAAAATATAGTAAAAATCTTGCTCAGTTATTAAAAAAAACTATAAGAACTTAGATCAGTGAAAGTCTGATTCATGACTTCTTTCCTGAAAATGCTTATGGGCTCCCAGCTTTGAAAACTGCATGACCTGTTCTGGCAGCCACCCCTCACTTGCTGATGCACTGAATCATCATGGACTGGTCAGGGGTAATTGCATAAATGAACATAAATCTACAAATCTCTTCTGAAAGTCTGAGACAAACAATAGTGCAGTTTGTCAGAAAATATAACCATGTACACCTCTGAGTTCAGAGTATACATACCTCTCACACTAAATGCTTATTTGGGATCTACGTTCATAAGTTTCTTTTCTGCATTGTTTTGTTTGTTGTTCTCTGTAGCATGTAACACGTCTGATAGCATTGCTTGTATCTTACATGCAGCCTCCAGCATGCATGGTGCTTAGTGTGCTATGAAGGTTGATTCCCTTTTGTCTCTGCTTTTTTTTTTCCAGTTTTATATTCATAAACTCCCCACTTGTTCTACACGTGGAATGTTTGCCAGTTTCTAAGGAGCAGAAACATGGGTGATGGCATTAGGAGAGTTTACAAGCCACACTGTTGGGACTCAGAGAGTGGGCACACTGCATCTCCAGGTGACCCCAAGCTGGTGCAATATCTTGCAAAATACTGTTTGCCAAGTCAGGCCAGCTGGATAGATAATGTGAATCATCATGTTATACAGTAGTCGCTGTTCCAGTCTGATCTTGATGTTAGGATGGTTAAGTGTTATTGATGAACTAATCATGTTCCTAAAATAGACCAATAGCATTCATTAAAAACAACTCTCCAAAAATAAATAGAACCAAAGAGGGAAGTCTTGTCATAAAGGCCAAAAGTCCTTTCTCTTGGCTAAATTTGTTTTTGTGCATGTATAATAGGTGACCTTTCAGTCTAATTTGAGGAAGATATTAAGTTGCTGAAAATGCTTCACTCATAAAAGGTAAATATACATGGCGGCATCGTTACCCTATATGCCTGTCAGTAACTACTATTATGTAGTTACTTCGTGCAGTTAAGACACTTGTTTTTGTTTTGTTTTGCCATCTTATTCTATATTGTAACCCAAAGTTGCCGGCCACAGTGTGTGCTCTAGTATTAACACCACATCATTTAAATATTTGACATAATGCTTTGTGGCAGCTAAAATTTAAAGGGGATCACATCTATTTTAAGATAATTATAAAATTATTGTGGCGCACCCATGCAGATCGCTCTAGTTATGCTAAAGCGCAGCTTTTCTGTCCATCAGCATTACTATTTTGCACATCTTTCTTTCTGTATAATAAAAAAACATAAACCTTATGATATTCACTCCTGTTTTTACTTTGGTATTTTATTAATGTACAGAATGTTTGCACATCCTTTGCTCACTGTAAAAGGGTATCAATACTTCAATAAACATGAGTAGTTATAAGTGGGAATTTATTAGCTTCTTCTGTTAAACCATACATGTCCATATTTTATAGATAACTATTTTTAATCATAGAAGTCTTTAGTAATTAGAGGAGAATAAAAAACTTTTCTTTTGTCACTGGAGAAATAGAGGATAACACCTTTATGTACATTAGTTTTGTTTCTTTGGGAGTTTGCTTACCAGATTATAACTTCCAAAAACTTTGTCATTTCTCTGGAAGAAAGAAAAAAGAATAACTTGAGGTGGAGAATTTGTAAAAGAAAACAGTCTTATTTCCTTCAGCTTTGTTAGGAGTAACAAGCTTAATTATAGAATGTGCCATTTTATCTTCAATCTACAAATTTTAAAATAGATTTTCTTTCTAACCCATAAATATAACAATTATTAATTCACACAGTATCATGTATGAAGTCAAATGCATTGTCCTTATGTCTTGATTTCTGAAAGGTGAAGTGTGTATTCAGTTATTATTAGGTATATAGGTTTAGAAGAGGATGTACCCCAATTGTGAGAAATACGGCAATCATATTTTGAGTGATTTTTGACCAATTATTTTTTCAGTTTCAAAAATATAAACAAAAGGAGTGATTAAATTAACTACAACAGGATGAGAATCCTTTCTTTAAATGTGTGATAGGAAGTTATGATATGTATTTTTTCTTTTGTTAACTGTGCTGCTAGAAAATTCTTCCTTAAATTGATTCTAAATCCCATCGAAGTTTTACCCATTTTAAGCTTTGCTTTAACCATAAGAAAAAAAAATGTTTTTCATTACTGTGTAATATCTTTCCATGGTTTCTTATAAAGAACTGGGTTTCAGCTTGAATAAGGCTTCATTCCTATCTCTACTCTCAGAGAGTTCTAGTGAACCAACATCCTTGGATATTGGTAACTGAGTCTTAGTTGATCTATCAGCCTAAGTTCAACAAAGTTGACTACTGCCTCTTTCTTTATAAACTTTCTTCTCATGGTCAACCATGATCTCTTACTTCTCCTCCTAGCTTAATAAGTATATCCTTCTCATTCTCCTTTCCTGGTTCTTCTGTTTGAACTCTAAATGTTAGAGTGTCTCGCAGGGCTTGGCCCTTTAGTGATGTCATCCAGCCCCATGGTGTCTTTAAATACCATTTTGGGGGCAAGCTGATGGCTCTCAAGTCTTTTTCTCTGGTCACGATGCCCTCTAAAACACCGGATTCCTATATCTAACATCTAAATAAGATGTCCAGTAGGCATCTACAAATTAAAGAGACCAAATGGATAACTTCTAATTTTGTCCCCCAGACTTGCGGGGAAGACTCTCTCCTAGTCTTCCCCACAAGAGTATATAGAACTCCTAATTACTTGGTTGCTAAAACCAAAACCCTCGGAGCTGTGCTTGATTATTCCCTTTCTCTCAGTTTGAGCTGCTGCTAATCCATCAGGACAATAGCTATTCTTTCGGCAAAGCATTCGAGACAGTTCTTGTCATTCACGGGTTTGAAGAAGCCTTTCCTGACCATGTGAACCAATGTTAACACCCAGGCATTTCCCTTTCTGTCCTAGCAGTTTAATTCTCTGAATAGCTCTTATCTCTACCACATTTTTTTTCTTTTTGGTTATTAATGGAATTTTTATCTCTTTGAACTCTGTGAGGCATTTAGTAAAATAGTTGTTGAGTGAATGTTTGCTTGTTTGTTCATTCGTTCTTAGTTATAAACATATATTGAGGAAGTTCCATGTTCCAGGCACTGTGCTAAGGAGGTAAAGATGATTAAGACGCAGTTGTTGCCTTCAAGAGTTTCACAGTTTGGTGGTGGAGGGAGGCACACAAATAAACCATGACAGTACAGTGTGAAGAACGCAACAGCAAAAACCTGTCCAAAGTACAGGAGTAGCCTAGGGCAGGATGTGGTTAATTATAAAGGGAAGTGTAGAGCTGGAGGGATTCCAGTGGAGGAATGATTTACTTGGGTTTTAAAAGATGAATGGGATTTTGCAAGTAAACAATGGGAAAAGAATAGGGATTTCCAGACTAAGATACTAGCACATGCCAAGGCACACTGTATGCAGTGCTGGGGGGTTATCTGCACGCATTTGTTCTTACTGAAGCATGCAGTGTGCATGGAGAATGGAGGGAGCTAAGTTGGAAAGGCAGGCCACGGGCAAAGAGGGCCTGGTATTTTCTACTGGGAGGCTTACCTTTCATCCAGTGGGTAAACTAGTGAATTTTGACAGTTTTTGAGCAGGTAAGAGTTATATTTACATTTTAATTTTAAAACTAACTTTAAGCGCATATATGGAAGAGGAATTTGCAGGCAAGCAGATCAGTTAGGAGGGCAGAAGTAAGACAACAGATGAAGGCCTGAATGATGCAAACATGCTGGGGATGAAGAAAGTATAGAAATGAAGTCAGAGGTGAAGTCATTTGTGTTT
Source organism: Mormoops blainvillei (assembly GCA_004026545.1). Classification (NCBI taxonomy): domain Eukaryota; kingdom Metazoa; phylum Chordata; class Mammalia; order Chiroptera; family Mormoopidae; genus Mormoops; species Mormoops blainvillei. The sequence goes on from PVJD01001029.1 coordinate 118,837, forward strand.
GGTAGTCTGCGTGAATGCAAACTGGTTCGGGGCAGGAATGAAGGGAACAAGAGGATGTCATTGTCTCTGTCTTTGGATACTAGGCCTCTGGGTTGACCCAGAACTAACCAAAAACAGAGAGAGGGTTCAGAAAAGAGAGCAGGTTTATATGGAAGTAGTATTCACTTGCTAAATATATATTGTTACAGATATATTATTCAGTTGATCCTTACACGATACAGGTTTGAACTGTGTAGGTCTGCCCTAGACAGTGACTTTTTTTTTTCCAAAAGATATGTTCAGTATTGCACATGTATTTTCTCTTCCTTAGGATTGTTCCTTATGCTTTTCTTGATAACATTTTCTCTTCTCTAGCTTACTTTATTGTAAGAATACAGTATTTAATACATATAACATACAAAAAATGTGTTAATCAGGTGTTTATGTTATTGGTAAGGCTTTTGATCCACTGTATCTATTAGTAGTTAATCTTAGAGCTAGAAGTTAAATGCAGATTTCAACTCTGCTGGGATTCAATGCTGCTCACCCCCATGTTGTTCAAGGGTCAATTATGTATATACATAGAGACAGAGAGAGATGGGGTGGCGGGGGAGGTAGAAAATGTGTGTCTGTGTGCTTGGGACTATCTTTTTAAAATATATTTAGTTATAGACTTCTCAAGTTGGGGGATTTATAGAAAATCAACTGCAGTGTAAAAAAAAAAAATCAAAGTTTGTTTTCAAATCCCAAGGTCTTGTTCTAATTTTGCCACTAGCTAACTGCCAGATGGTGGCCTTTCTCTGTCTTTGTTTTCTCATTTCTACCATCCTGATGCCTTTCTCAGGATTATTTCCAGAGAAAGTTACCTTGATACTTTAAACCTTTCCTACTCGATTATGTATTCCAGGTCTAAAGTCATTATGCATGCACTCAAAGAATAATAGAATTCTTGGTCTTTGAAGGACATCATTGAAACCATTTCCCCAACTTTTTTACCCTCAGTGTTAGTTGAGAAAACAGAAGTCCCAAGAGTTTGACTTGTTGAAAGTAATGCAGTACATTTATGTTGGAATAAGCATTGGAACCTAGAACTCCTGACTTCTAGAACACTCTTTTGACTTATGTCTCAAAGTGATGATCTGCATTATCCACAATTCTGATTCTTCTGTGGTCCTAAAGAGCCATGTCACTTTGGGCAGTTTGAGGAGCGAGGCCCTCCTTTGTTCATTTAGCTCCTCAGAGCGTAACTCTGTGGGGAATAATGGTATGCTGAGGAAGCGGGGGGAGAGAGATGCCCCGAGCCCTCTGTGTCTGGTCCTTTGGGGATTTCAGCACGAGTTAGTATAGCTCTTGGTGACACGCCTGATGACTTGGGGTTTGTTTGAGAGAGAGACCCTACTCCTTAGTCCTTCCTTCGTTCACATTCTTTCTACTAAACTCATGTTTCAAAACCAGACCCAGATATAGTAATGTGTGATTATAAAGAAAGAGGACCAACTTCAATTCTGACATATATTTGCACCTCCTGGGGTTTTAAAAAAACAAAGTGAGTGTTCATTGCTGATTCATGTTTTGCTTTTGGTCCCTAGATCCTTTTCTGCCACAGTCACATGACATGCACCATGGTGGCTTTCATCATATAATGCATTCTGGGTTCTCCTAAATCCTAAAGCACTTTATAAAAATAAAACCATAGGTCTCATTTTTCTGATGAAGAGAGCAAGGCATAGAAAGGTTTTACAAAGTGATATAACAAATAAAGGGGGAAAATGAATCCAGGATCATTTTTTTTCACTCTCCATTAAATGATACTCTCTCTTAAGCTTTTCTGTTGTCAAAAGCCCTCTCTACATTCTGTATTGTTAGGTCATCATCTCCTATAGTTTGCACAATACGGTGTATTATGGATTGCTCACAAAGCAGCAGATATGAATTCTTTATAATGGATTTATTCTTTTCAATTTTTTGTCATCTTTGGGCTTAATAGAAATAGTTCAGCATGTTATATTGTGTGATCTCTTCCTAAATAGATAAAAGATTTCTGTGTTTTGAAGGAAACATTTATATTGGTTAATTTGCTGCATTGCCTGCAGGAATGTTAGTCTGCAGGAGGAAAACAACTGTTTCCTGACAAGATTCTCTTTAACTCTGCCAGAAACTCTTATTTTCACAGTAAAATAAAGAGAAGTAATCCATAAACAATTAAAGAACGGTACCTTCAGGAATGTTTACCATCCCTTAGACAGAACAACTAAGATTGTGAGACACAGAGGAGTCTCTCATTAGACGAAGAAAGGTTCTTACTTAATTCCCTTCCCAGCTCATAAGCCACAACACTACGGATGGAGTGAGCAGGCAAACGTAAGCACAGACATTTTCTCCCTGGATATAAAGTTCCCTGCTTGCTCTTTGCAGAGCCATGAGTCTAAGTATAATAGAAAGAGAATGTGCTCTTTCCTTTAAGAAATTAAAGCCACTGTCCACAATGTGCAGAAGACTGTGAAATTGAAAGTGTGTCCCTGGAGTGGATAAAAAAAAAATAATAATAAGTGGCAACTCAAAAACAGACTACTGGCAAATAATCGATTATCTTCTGAATTACTATACAAAACTACAGTTCATTTTACCAGCCTGTAGGGGAAACGGTGCCCATACAGGAGGCAGCCAGCTTAGACTGGGGAGTTGTTTTCAATTTACTCTCGGGGTACCGCCATGTAAACATCAACTGGCCGTCGATGCAGTGTTAGAGCTCATGTAATTGGTTTGCTGAGCTCACTATGAAATAGCAAATTCATTCAAAAAAGAAGTCTGTTGCCTGATTTGTCTTGGTTATAGTGTTGACTCACGTAGCTTAATATTTAAACCTGGGGTAACAGTTAAACTTTCCTAAAGATTAAAGACAGGTTGAGTAGAGTTTTGCTGGGGCAGCACTATTTTATGAACTCAAGTTGAATCTGTTTGGCCTACAGATAGGTTTAGAGGTGATTTAAACAGAGGAAAACAGGAAAAGGAATGGTGTTTTACTACTGGCTGCTCATATAGATAAAATGAATGGAAATTTAGATTGTTTTGGAAGGACACCTATGATTAATAAGTAGGGAAAAGTGCTAATGCCTGGCTGTCTGAGGTTTTATGTCAGTAAAATTTTAGGTGAACCATAAAATGTGTGTATTGGAATTTAATAAACAATAAACAATTCTGATAACTTTCCTGAAATGTAGGCCTATGAAAATATACAAGAGTCTTCAACATCTTTGTAACTGAAGAAAACTGCTGTAGATGAGGCAGCTTCTTCAGAATGCAGCTAAAGGAGAGACGAAAGGAAGGAAATGTTACAGCAGGAGGATCTTCATTCTCATTGCGCTTGTTTACTTTTTAAAATGAGGAGAAAGCTTACCATCTTCAAAACTGTACCAGACTTTAAGCCTCCTTCATACAGAGTGCAGGAGATGCATTCCTATAGATAATGAGACCCACTGCCTTCCTCTAGGTAGTTGTCATCCTCATTATATCCAGCCTGCCCTCTACCACACACAGATATACATGTACATGCAGGTAATTACACCCATTAACAGATGAGGACATAGATGCTAATTGCCCAAGGACAGACAAACTAATAAATGGCAGTACTAGGGTTTATCAAGTCATGTTTAGTCATTAAAACATCTTTGTGCCCTTGCCAACTGGCTCAGTTGGTTGGAGTATCATTGCAGTTTGCAGGTTCAATCCCTGGTCAGGGTGCATACAGGTGGCAGCCAATTAATGTTTCCTTCTCACCTTGGTATTTCTCTCTCACATCGGTATTTCTCTCTCTCCCTCTCTTTCTCTTTCTCCCCCCCTTCCTCTCTCTCTAAACTCATATATCCTCAGGTGAGGATTATAAATAATAAATAAATAAATAAAATATATCTTTGTTACAACTCATAAATCACTTTGGGTATAGCACAAGGAGTATACTATCTATTTTTTTTTAACTGACATTTGAAATCAGAATAGTTCTTCAACAGCTTGTGACCTTACTCCTGTAATGTACTTATTCTTCATCTGTTCATCAGCCATTTTTTAAAAAAATACCTTTAAGTAGTTAAGACATACTCATGGTAGATGAAGAAGAGAAAATGAAAGAGGAAAGAGGAGAAAGAGAAGAAGAAGAAGAAAATTCAAACAGCACAGAGGAGTAGACAGTGAAAATATATCCACATCCTTCCATGCCCCGTGGTAGCCCACCTCAGAAGTACCAATTTTCCCAGTATCTTAGGTTTTCTTCCTAAGTTAAAGATTCCTTATATACACAAATGTTTATGTATATATCCTTGCCCACTTTCCTTGTTTGTGTAGATGGTAGCACGCAATACCCACTGTTTTTCTTACTGCTCTTCCTCCCTCCACCTATCAGCAAAACCCACTCTGACTGGTCCACCAGAGGGGAAATTATTTGCTGTGTTACGTTATGAAAGGCTGCATGAAATCGTCTTCACTTGGCTCTTTCTCAGCTTGTAAAGGATAGAATATTCTCTCTTTGTATCTTGTAGGCATTATTAATTGATATGTTGTCAGCACTTCCATAAATATTTTTATGCTGTAGTGATTTTTCTCATTGAAATGTATGCTGTGACAGTTCAGCACATTTCTCTACCTATTAGATCAGATACTATCAGTGAAAAGAGAGTGAAGCAACTCTTACTAGGTACATCAATTCTTTGGCGTCTAAATTACATTATGCTGCATTGAATACTATTATGAAAGTTTGGAATAATACAGCACTACAGAACCATTTAAGCCACACAGAGGCCTTGGAGAACTGGTAAATCTTTGAAGAGATTCGACTTCTTTTATACAATAAGATCAAAACTGTGACAAATTATTTTTTGCTTAATCCTTTTTAAAAAAATGTATCACAATATCTTGACTTCTTTATTAGTAATTTTTTGGTCATTAGTACATCCACAATTGCACTTGTGAGTTGTGAGGTTTATTTTGCATCTTAGTGTTTTGATAACATGGCTGAAATTGGGATTTAGTACTATGCAAAGTTATTAGACATACTAAGAAATTCAGTGACAGTCTGCTAATTTAGGAGAAAAGTTTCATTTTATTTTTGCTACCCAGCAAATGATAACAATCTAATTACCATTGTAAGAAATGCTTTAAAAATGTGTCTGTTCGTTTTGTAATTTTTTAAAAATGTATTGAGAAGAGAGAGAGAAAGGGGGGGGGGAGATTGAGAAAGATTTGTTGTTCCACTTATTCATGGATTCACTGGTTGATTCTTGTAGGTATCCTGACTGGAAATCTAACTGGTAACCTTGGTGTATCAATCTAACCAACTGAGCTATCCAGCCAGGGCAAATATAAATATATATATATATCTCATTTTCTGTGTACTTACCCAGGATTCAGTGATTTCTCCCTCTCATATAGTGACCAAAGTATTTCAGGCCACTTGAGATGCTATCTGCTAATAACTCAAGAAATTAGTTTTTATTATATTTCACTTGGGGTCTATTTCAACATCTGTAAATAGCCTAGGTCCATTCCTGTGCTCCCTGAAGATTCTATTTGCCCATGTGTTTCTGGACCACAGACCACATCTTCCAGTTCAAAAGAGTATCTAGTTTGATTTCACACATGGAAATGAATTTGGTAATGCATTTAAAAATGCTTTGAATATTCTTGAAGACAGAATTTCCTAGAAATTTACGTTGTCAATTGGGGTTAATATATTAGTTCATCTCAAATTATTGAACAAGTGATAGTTATGACAATGGATCGGTGTACATTCCAAATTCTTGCAGGGGCTCTAACCAGAAATATTTACTCTTAGTTGGTTCTGTTCTGATTTTCATGTTTTCTCTCAATGTGTTTCCAAAAAGCCAATCTGGGTTTTTTAAAACAAATCTGTTAAACATATTTATCATTCCTTCTTTAGAATTTTTTGCTTAATTGACATAGAATTTCTAGGTATTTAATAGGGAAAAAGAAAATTATGAACTTGGAGAGTCAGGTACTGGGGAGGATTCATCTGTGGGAATAGGCTATGTGATTGTTTTGACTTTTTTCTGGGCTGCAAAGCCTTGTGTCGGGTACGGGGAGTTGTCGAGTGAATGTTTAAGAATATTCGCAGCATAGTGTACTTTAGACCTGAAAGAGCCGCTGTACCTAATGAGTTGGCTCACTCTCCTCTCACTGGTGGCACATAAGGACGAGTTAAAGAAAGAAAAGGGAGGTGTTTCCCAAGAATGGCTGTTAATGTGCTCAGTGTGCCTATGTGCGTGGAGTCTAGGCCTTTGTATTTTCATAGCCCGGGTCCTAGCATTCAGTCCCCCCAAACAGCCTGTGAGATGTTTAAGGAGTTTCTCTACTTTTTAAGGAATAAGTTACCTGCCACTAATAATGGGCTTCCTAAGACGACCTGTGGAATGTCTTTTCCCTAGAGGACAAATTATTCTTCCCAATAAAGAGATTGCCAGGAAATTTTACTTTAAGAAAATGTCCTCCCTGGCTGGTGTAGCTCAGTGGATTGAGCGTCGTCCTGAGAACCAAAGGGTCTCCGGTTTGATTCCCTAGTCAGGGCACATGACCAGGTTGCGAGCCAGGTCCCCGGTGCGGGGCGCGCAGGAGGCGACCACACACTGATGTTTCTCTCCCTGTCTTTATCTCTCCCTTCCTCTCTGTCTAAAATAAAATAAATAAAATCTTTAAAAAAATTTTTTTAATAATTAAAAAAAATATATAAAAAGTCCTGATGATTGTTTAGTCTTTTAGTCACTCCTATAGTTTGGTGCCTCTCAGGCGAACCCTGGAATAAGCAAATCGTGTTGTTATTCCTAGCTTTAAAATCTATGTTAAACCTAGAAATGAGCTCAGTTTTCACTTTATTCTTAAGCTTCCAAATCACAAAATTACCATATATATCTAAAATTTTCAGAATCTCAAGTTGAGTACATTGTATACTGTAACTTCTATTGTATTACATGTTTGTGAAATCTTTTTTATTGAAGTATGAATAATTCTCTTATTTTATACATTATTTGGCACAAACTACTAAAAATGTGTAATAAGAGATTCTACCTCTCTCATACCACCATAGTTTGTCTAAATGAAAGGACTCATTGCTGGTTACCGATAGGCTTTATAGACTTAATTATATTAGTCTTCTCCTTTGTCTGTGTAGAATTTCTCTTGAAATTTCAGCTTCACTCAGGCAACAAACACACATGCACATGCACACACAGACACACAGACAGACATATACTGTTCTGTCTGTCATCCTGATCCTTGACAAGAATATGGGGATCCTTGACCCTCATATTCTGCAAGGATATGCCTCTTTACCTCCTCTGGCACAGTCTATGCATTTTATGCAAAAATGTTCCATTGGAATTTATCAGTGGTTATGTTCCTAGACTAGCCATTTACCATTACACAACCTGTTTTATCATACCTGCTAATTAAATGTGTTGAAAGTGAGGAGGATTCGTAAAGCAGAGTTCTGTGGTGGCTGAAAATTGAGTTGAATAAAAATCAGTGGATTAGGGGAAAGGTGGTTTTGACATCAAAATAACATCCTTATAGGTAATATTATTTATTTTTTTGGACCTTTCTCTCCCTCCATCATCATAAGAAATTAGTTATGCCTTGGCATTCTGTGTGTGTGTGTGTGTGTGTGTTTTGTTTTATTATCAGTTATTTTATCTTCCTCCCGGAGTGCGGTCTAGTAAAGCCAGAGTCTTTGGGTGGACAGAAGAAAAATACAGGATTCTTATTGTTTATGCTTTCAGTCAGTTGGACTTTTAAAGATGGCCTTCTTTCTGTTTTCCATTTACAGTGTACAGCTGCTTACCCTTATACCTTCAGATCAATAAAAGAGTGGATATTTAAAAGTATCTGTAGTAGCTAACAGCTGGAATCATGCCAGGCTTTTTTACATTTTAAATTCTTCCTGAGCTCTAAAGGTAGATGAGGCCAACTTTCCTTTCGACTCAGCAGGCAAGTTGTACTATGATAAGAGTATTGCTATTTTAAAAAGCAGCTCTTGACAATCTAACTCCAGAAAGCATTCCCACCCTGTGAATTAGGACAGAGGCGCCTGCTTCCTTACTGATGAAACAGTGAAAAATAATACCCGTTAGAAGCAATTTTAATTTTGGTAGCTTAGCTTCTGACTCCTCAGTAGATTTCTAACCCAACTCTCATATCATAGCTAGTGTCCCATCTGATCTTCTCGGGCATGGCACACAACAGAAGTTCGGCTGGACGAACCCCTCCAGGAGTGGGATGTGGCTTGGCTGGCAACAAACAGGGGCTGGATGAGTTCTAAACACAAGTTTGGTCTTTCAGTTTATGGGTTTATGAACTAATTTCCTATTTTTCTGACTGTTTCATTATAACCATAAAAATTTCACTTAGTCTAGTGTGGACGTGTCACAGCACTTGCCTTAAAGCTTCTGGGGTACTTACTAGAGCTCTTGCGACCCAGCAACAGTATGAGGTGATCGTATTCCTTGGCCTCACATTCATCAGTATCAAGAAAAAATTTACCCAGCTGCAAAAAGATCTCTGGATATCTCTAAGGGTAAGAGTCAGCAACCAGAGGGTAATATTAATTAATCAGTTACCTCTATTGATTAATTAACAATCTTTCTTATAGATTTATTTATTTTGTACATGAATAATCTTGATGAGATGTCATATTTTGTAGCCAGCACTGGTTGTGTATCTGATTATTTGCAAAAGAAAAACTACGACTACATATTAATCTTTTGAATTATGTGATTGGAAACAGCGTTCTTAGGCTTGATCTAATTTGACATTGTTGCAAAAGTCGTTATAAAAGATGTTGAAGAAGCAATGAGAGTCTCCTTAGCTTAGGTCACTCATTCTGTAAGTACCTCCAGAATATTAGTAGGTCCTGAAATGTCTCTGCTGCCTGAAGTGTTTAGGCATTATCTTTGCAAATGTAGATCTCACTGTGTCTGTGTGTGTCTGTGTGTATGGTATATGATTCATTATAGGAGTCATTGTAACCATTAGAGCTTAAACTACATATTTGTCCCTGAGAAATCAAGCTATATGTGGGACAGAGATAGCATCAGCTTCAAGAGTCTAGAATATAGACTGATTTTCCAATACAGCATATCAACACGGATTCATCAGTCATGAATTACGGAAATGCGATTACCTTTTTCAGTGAGGAGGATATGATTAGTTACAACAGCTGGTGGTAGAATTTGATGGGGGAGGCTAAGAACATGGAGAGGATGTTGTATATATGACGTTTTCAGTCTTTGTACATTGTATTTCCAGTGTCAACTCAAAAAATATCATGCTGTTAGTCATTAATTTCTGTTATACCTATTTTCATATTATCTAATAATTCGTTGTGATCTTGTCTTCAACATTGGATGGTGAGGCGTTTTAATGTTTTGTCTTTGTCTCTGGAACCTGGCAAAGACTGGTGCTTAATATATATGAGGTTTGTTAAATAAATGGTTAGGAGTCATTTGGGCTATTAGCTATATCTAACCATGGTTTCTTAAGTGTAGGCTATTTTAGCTTGAGAGAAGATAATGGTCCAAGATACTGTATTTCCTAGTTGAAAACCAGTTCTGAGAAGAGTAGAAAGTCTCTAGAGTATGTACTATATATGTGTGTGTGAGTGTGTGTAAATATGTGTGTGTGTGTGTATATATATATATATATTTTTTAACATAGGTCATGTTTTAGAATAAAGTCATATAACAGAGCTAGTAAACTGACATTAGAAGCCTGTGGTTCAACTTCTCATCCTGGACTGGAATGCCATCTATAATTTATCGGTCTCCTGCTGAACTCTCCTCCTGAACTCTCCTCCTTTGCGAATATTAATAAAATATCCCCACATCTCTCTTTTCCTCACATTTTTAAGTAAAATCATTAAATGTGAGGGCCTGTGAGAAATACCTAAGGACAGAGAAGACCAGCACATAATGGAGGCTTCACAGTTTGCCTTTCCTTTTCCTCTTTACACAGCAGTCCCAGTCGACTTCATGCCTGTCCCCTTGGTGCTGAGATGTTACATACAACACTGAGTTATAGTTTAATTCTTACCACTAAGATTAAAAGTGCATTAAAAGTGGATCCCAACTACCCTAAACAAATAGTTACCTAGAATGGAGCATTAACGCTCTTGAGAACGAGTGAAATCCTGATTATTAAGTATGTCACCATCTTAGCCAATAACATATCTCGGCCCAACTAGTGCTAAGTACTATGTCAAAGTTAAAGCCAAGTAACAGGGTTTTTGCTTATAAACAATTAGAATTTAACTAGCACTTCCAATCACTCCAATATACTCTCCCTTTACATACAAGTTATGACACAGTATACCAAGTATTGTACAATATCCTGTTTAGGTTGCAATAATATGCTCTCTCTGATAATTTTAGAATAGAATGAAATCAATGGCAGCAGGTGGGAATAAAAGTAACAGTTAATGAAATTATGTGGGAAACCACCTACTTTCCACCTTTCTCCTGATCCTTAAGATTATTTGGAGGTAAAGACTCTCAGCTTTTTAAAATGAGACCTGTGGACACTGCAGCTTTCAGCTTCTTCTTATAGTAATATTAGCTCTTGACTCCAGTTAGAAGACATGTATGTAACTTAAGTCCACAATCATAGGTGGTTTAGATAGCATTAGACATAGACTTTAAAAACATCCTGTTGCCTTAATGTTATTTTTCTTTCTTTTCTGTTGTTCAATTACAGTTGTCCCCTCCTCCATCACTCTCCCCCATCCCACCCACCCCCACTTCCAACACTCAATCCCCCCACATCATCTTTGTCCGTGGGTCCTTTATACATGCTCCTTGATGATGCTTGTCCTTATTTCCGTTATCTCCCTCCCTCCTCCCCACTGGTCACTGTCCGTTTGTTCATTATTTCAATGTCTCTGGTTCTGTTTTGCTCCTTTATTTTGTTGATTAGGTTCCACTTATAGGTAAGATCATATGGTATTTGTCTTTCACAGCCTAGCTTATTCCACTTAGCATAACGCTCTCCAGTTCCACCCATGATGTCATGAAGGTAGGAATTTCTTCTTTCTTTCTCTTTCTCTTTCTTTCTCTTTCTTTTTTTCTTCCTTCCTTTCCCTTTCCCTTTCCTTTCCCTTCCTTCCTTCCTTCCTTCCTTCCTTCCTTCCTTCCTTCCTTTCTTTTCTTTCTTTCCTTTTCTTCCTTTCTTTTCTGTTCTTTCTTTCCTTTTCTTTCTTTCTTTTCTTTTCTTTCTTTTCGTAGTATTCCATTGTGTAAGTGTACCAGAGTTTTTTGATCCATTCATTTACTCTTGGGCACTTAGGTTGCTTCCAGTTCTTGGCTATTGTAAATTGTGCTGCTGTGAACATTGGGGTGCATAGGTTCTTTTAAATTGGTGTTTCAGGATTCTTAGGGTATAATCCCAGCAGTGGAACTGCCAGGTCAAAAGGCAGTTCCATTTTTAGGTTTTTGAGGAAATTGCGTACTGTTTGCCATTGTGGCTACACCAGTCTGCATTCCCACCAACAGTGAACTTAGGGTCTCCTTTTCTCCACAACATTGCCAGCACTTTCAAAAGAAAGAAAAAAGTGTCTATAAAAATGTTCTTAAAATAAATAGTAAAAAAGAAAAAGAAAAATCTCCTTAAAAGTAAATTTCCACTGCGCAAAATCTATTTTGCCTTTTGCACTGAGTTTCATCTTATAGAGATTCATTGGTGAGGGGGAGGAGTTACTTTGAATGGACTAAAATCACATAAATATTTTAAAATTGTATACTTAAAATAGATAACTTTGATATAAAACATTAGCGATGATATTTTAAAATATTAATACTAATGCCTTAAAGTAATCAATAAATCATAAAATAAACTGAAATCATAATTTGGTTCTGGAAAAACTGATAGTTATTGTCACACAGTTTTATTCATAACAGAAACAGCAATATGTGAAACTTTAAATAAACCCAAATATCGCCTTCAATTTTATATCCAAAATTTAGGCTGAAGGCAAAATCAATTAGTATTTCTAGTGCCATAGTAATTAGTTGATTCCTACACATACTGTTAAGCCTGTGTTTTTCTAACATCACTCATTTCCTCCAACTTCTGATTTTTTTGATCTATAAAACAGGAATAATAATTAGAATTGCATTTGTCTGGGAATCACTGAAAATTACTCATCAACTATAGAATTTCTTAAAATTGCAAATTACAGGGTTATGAAGGTTTAAAGGGTGTTTGTGAGGCCTGAGAGATGGAAGTGGGAATAATTACTACTTTTCTTCTTTAACAAGCAAAAATTCATGAAGTTCTTTAGCAGAACATATGCTACTAACCAAAGCAAAAATTTTAACTTTATAAATTTAAATCAAGATATTATGTTATTGCCTAAATCTGGGTGAATATATTTTTTTGTTGTAATTTTAGAGTTGTCAGTTTATCAATTTATCTAACATTTAGTAAAATATGTTAAAACAATAAAGAAAAATCCTATTGGTAATCTCTAATTTTCTAGGTTTATTCTTAACATTTTTATTGGGTGCAATGTGCGTGTGTGTGTGTGTTAGTTAATGGATCCTTTCCTGTCACCTTCTTCTCTTTTTGTGGAATTCTCTTCTCTGAATTGCCTGACACTAAGTGATATAAATTTTTAAATATAGGCAGAAAAGCTGTTATTTTTTGTTTAGCTTTTACTGTGTAATGGAATCTGTGACAAGATTATTTGCCACAATGTTATTTTGTGTCTTGATTAGTGTTCTTTGTAAAGGACCCCAAGATATATGTATAAAAGGTGCTATATGAGATATGAATGGAGGGGCAAATGACCCTCATTTCAAACATAGCCAAGTAGTTATTTACCAAAGTTTTAGCAATTTGAACTGCCTAATTAGAGGTATGACAACAGTAATTGTGGATGTTCTTAAGTGATAGCTGTATACATTTTGATCAGTGAATACCCTAAGTTCACTTTGAAAGAAGCAGTTATTACTAGGTATAAGTTTTGCTTGAATTAATTCCTTCAAAATTGACATTTTAGAAACTTCTCTGGCAACCCTGACCTGCTGAATGTCTTAATGCTAACAATAACATGGCCTAGTGTTGTACTTCATACATATTTGCCTGTGATGATGCAATGACTTGCTATCAAAAGTCTTTAAATCTCCTAAATAGAATGAATTGAGCTAAGAGATGCTGCTAATTATTGTAGCTCTTGGAGTCATACAGTGGGTGCTAGCAGAGTTTTGATGTATAAACTTTCTTAGTAAAGATTAGCTCCCATTTTTGCAAGCATTACATTTTTTTATTGCATATAGAATATAAAAATAGGCAAAATATTTAAGTTCCTCTTGCCGGACAACCCCCCATCTCATGGTGACCCTTCTACAACCACATCTTCCCAAATCACTTACTTTTCAAAAGTACTTGAATGGTAGAACTTTTTGTTTTTGAACTAAGTCAAACTCAGAACCCCAAACTATAAAATGAGTAAAAGCAAAGAAAGGACAGTTTTAAGTCTTTAGCATTTGCAAGAAAATACTCAACTTCAGTATGTGTAAAACATCTTTAATGGGGTTGGTGTGGGCCCTTGTGCTCTTAACTGAGCCCAGTTTGAAAATCACCAGGCTGTCCCAGGGCTTAGAGCTCTTTAGCGCAGAAATGATTCCTTTAATTCCTGACACAATGTTACAAGGAAATCAGTCGCTACCTAAAAACTTCCTCATCTAGAATTGACTCATCCAGCTACCCCAAACATTAAACTTTATGTCGGAAGACACATGCACCTTGTTCATAGGAAAGCCTGCAAGGTCTCACTTAGAAGCCATCTTCTCTTTTCATAAAGATCAAACAAGCATTGTTCTGTTTTCTTTGCCTATTAGAGACGACAGACAGTCTAACTGTAATCAAGAAACAGAAGATATATTAAAATCAGAAAGAGGAGATAAATATAGTATATGTATGAAATTTTGGGATCATTTTAATATAGAATCAAATAATCCTATTTGTCTCCAAGTGCATATTCTATTACAGTGCATTGCATTGCAGTGCAGATATAATCAGTAATGATGAATAATCATTAAAAACAGGTTAAATAATGGGCATATTCTATTTTAAAAGTATGAATATGTTTCAGAATGGGTTTTATCACAAATAATTAATTGTCAAGCCTCTGTGTGTGTCAGACTTCCTCTCTTCTTCCCTCCCTCCCTCTTCACAGCCTACGTACATCGAGGCCATGAAATCAAATATGTGTTTAACTTCCGGCTTCTCCACTTTCTAGCTTCATGATCTTGGGCAACAGTGTTACTCAAACTCTCTTCGTCAGTGTAATGACGAGGTTTAATAAGTGTTGTATAAACTAGTACTCAATAAATGTTATTCATTCATGCCGAACAGGGATAAGCTGGGGTTATATTAGCTTCAATTTTGGTCATGCGTTGCTGCTTAACAAATCATCCCAAAACTTAGTAGCTTTAAACAACAATTTACTATTTTTTATGATAATGTGGATTAACTGGGCACAATTGAGCAGTTCTTCAAGGTGATATTGGCTGAAGCTGTAGTCACACCAGGACTCATGTGCTAGAATGTCCATGTGGTCACTCATATGTCCGGTACCTTGGTGGGACTGCAGGGAGGCTGAGCTCAGCTAGGACGCTGCATGGCTGGGCCCGACTCTGTGTTTGTTAGTCTCAGGGCCTCTTCCTCTCACTGTCTCTCCACATCGCCTCGACAGGTGGCCTCGTCAGTGGGGTGGCAGACTTCTTACATTAAAGATATGCCTCCAGGAGTACAAAAGCTTACCACTGGGGTTGGCACAGTGCTGCTTCTCCTCGTTCTGCTGGGGAAAGGGAATAGGGATCTGACTCGGCTCAGTACAGGAGAGGACTAAAGGCGGCAGGAAGCGCGGCTCATTGGAGGGCATTTTGGAAACTAGCTACCGCAATATTGTTTTTCTAATTCTTTGTCCCTGACTTGTTCCCGTAGCTTAGGTAGCGTTGTATTTTAGCAGTTTAGGAGAGTCCTCTTTATAGTTCTGCTTTAATTTGGAAGCAAAGAATGCTGACAGTTTTACAAGTTCTGACATATGAGATGATTGCTTTTGCTCTAGCTTTAAAACACAGTTTGTTCCAGTATTGGTGAATAGAGCATCCAATTAAGAATATACTTGGATTCATTGCTGTATTTTTATATAGAATTTTCTTCAAAAAAAGGAGCCTACCAATTGGTTGTTATCACCATAAGCAAGTCCCATGCTAAAAGTGGCGGGAGCAAAAACAATGAGAATGTATTTTGCAGTTAAACCCAAAACAAAAATTTTTAGGATAGAAGAGCACTGAAGATCGATTGCTATTAGTTTCTAAATTGAGTTATTATTTTTGTCCAGATTATTCAGGTGGTTTATTTTTGATGTACAAAAAGCCAGTACATATGCCTTTAGTCCTTCCACAAACTTATAAAGCAGTGGCTCGATATCTCTGAGGGATGTCTGTAAGTTACGTGGACCCTCTTTCCGGAAAATGCACGTGTGCTCTAAATCCTGCATACAGTATCCAGGGTTTCCAGATACAGTCAAATGTGTCCATGAATCCCAGGTTAAGAACTCCATGTTGTAGGAGTCATTAAACCCCTAATGACAGGGAAAAAAGTGTGGTGTTTTGTTTTTTTTTATATTTATTTCCCAAGGCTGGAAATGTTAGCTAATGGTTTAAAATAAAAAAGTGACGTCCTCAACCATTTAGACAATAGCCATTGCTTTGATTTTATGAAGTAGATTCCACCCCATTTCATTTGAGAGCCAAAAACAAAATTAAATAGTTATGCTTTGATTTACTTTTGCTTTTGATCGTTTGGAGCCTTCCTTGAGGTTTATGGAAGAAGCCAGGAAGATTTGGATTTCAAAACTGGGTTTGACGGGGCAATTCATTTAAGACCTCACTTCTCTTCCTTTTTGCCTGTCTGTGCATGTGTGTGTCTGTCTTTGTCTGTGTGCATCTCTCCCTGCCACTTTGGATTTTATACTCACCTGTCATACTTTCTTGTCCCTTAGGCTCCCACATTCTTTCTCTCCTTCTCAATCTCTCTGCATATCTCTCTTCCATTTTGTCCCTGCTCTTACATATCTATACATATAAGCATATGTACTTATATACTTTTTACATATCTGTGGATATACGTATATTTATTTATTTATTTACATAGGTATGTAAAAAGAGAGACCAAAAAGACATAAACAATCAAATAAGATGATTCAAGTGCTTTCCAATTATAATAACGTTCACAGTGCAAATTTATATAAATAGTTGTTTTATTTTATAAGATTTATTACTGAAAACAATCAAGTTGTAGTGGAAAAACACAGAATGGGAGTCAGGAGACTCAGGTTCTAATGCTGCTCTTTCAGTAAAATCTGCTGTACGGTCTGAGGCTGGGCCGTACACCTCGTGGAGCCTGTTTCTTTGGGAATGGCAGGCAAGAGTCACACTAGGTGAGCTCTGGTGCCCTTTTTAAACTCTGTTTTTCTCTCTATTTGTATTTCTAATCTTGTAAACTGGGGAGAGGTGAGGTTTTCCCTATTTTTGTCAGATGAAGAAACAGTTCTTGGGTGCTTTGATGCCAGTGTATTCTATATGCCTGATTAACTGCATACGTGAACCCTTCCTACAACTGGTTTCACGGGACTGTGACCTCAGAGAACCAGATACCTCACGTTATTTATTTTTCACGGGCAACAAAATAACAGCTTTAAAAAGCATTTACAGATTACATTTCTCTGGGGCAAACTTTCCTGATGTTTGTATTAGTTTCAGTTGTGGAAGGTTGTACTTCTCTGTTCGACTAATCCATTTGATATACTGAATTCATCCAAATAAGAGGGGGCCTTTGTTCCAGCATTTGGCAAATTGGCTTATACCATTTTTGTAACCTTCAGTGCTTTTATGTTGTTAAATTGGAGAGCTTTGTGTGTTCTTATGGCTGGGTTGGTGTTTTCTGGGATGCCTGTATCTACACCAAAGGGAACCAGACTCCGTAATTGTGGTGATGTTACTTCTCCCCATCAGCGTGTCTGCTCTCTTTTCTAAAGTAATCACTATAATTACGCTTCTTCAATGAGTTGTGTTCTATTGTGTCACCAGGCCTATCTGCTAAACATTCACTATGTTTTTCTTATCTGAGTGCTCTCAAATGGGGAAAGTGAGATGTGTTGGCAAGCCACCTTCCATCAAATTAATGTGAGATCAATGTATTGTCAACAGAGATGGTGGCAGTCTCTTTTTATCCTGTTCCAATAGACTGGTACATAAACTGACCTAAAGTTTGTAATGAAATGTTTATTTGGGGGAAAATGAAATGTTGGACATACCAGGAATACTATAGTTTGAATGTAAAATGTTAGTTAAGATTCCCCAATATCTCTTTAACCTCTTACCTCAGTGTATGTTTTCAATGAAATACATAAATTCCCAAGATGTTTTATACTTTATAGTCTCTATTATAAGTTTAATAGCATGGAAACAATGACTTGTGACTTTAAAATACACATTGCAGTACTTGTGTTTAGATTTGTTAACAATAAGGGGGTGCGATAGAATACATTTCTTTGTATAGTAGTCCTATAATATAGTTGAAGGTTTTTGAGCAGATTCATTCATTTGGTGTATGTTGCTCTTAATTTGAGAGTACAGCAAAATTTCAACAACCAGAAAAAGAAGCGTTCCATCTATTTACCAAAAGCTATATAGAACAAATCACATATTTATTTTAACACTCATATGAACAGAAGTGATGAAAAATAATAATTTCCATCCTTAATTTGCAGAGAAAATTGGTACAGGACAGTGATCAATTTGTATGTGCAAATATAGTCCATGTCCTGGGTGGACTAATGATTTCCTCTTAGAGTTAGAAGTTTGAAGGGTCAACTCACATGTACAAGGAACTTTTGTCCCCCACTTTACAGAAATTGGTGAATGACTGACCTGGACATACGCCGTATTTTAAGTACCTGTTGAGCACTGGACCCCGTCACGTGGGTCTTTTAGGCATATGTAGTTGTAACTCAGACCCCCGGTTCCATACACAGAGCACTTTCATGTGCGCAAGGTTAGCTAGAGTAAACCTTAATCCTCTGTGTAAATGGCTTAATACGTCATTCTGTGGACTCACCAGCAAATATAACTATTGCATTTAAAATGACACTTCTATGAGAATAACTACCTAAGGGACTCTCAGACGACAAACCATTCTTAACTTGTATCATAGGCGAATGACATCACAGTAGTATGCTGTTTTCATTTTATTTCTAAAACAATACCTAAAGCTAAACATAAAGGGCAGAGATGTCTCATTAAATCCCTAGGTGAAATATACACATCACATTTGGATGAAAAAAAATACAGCATAATGCTTCCCTTTTTAGTAATGGTCAACTTTTCTGTATAAATGATTGTGGAGTCACACCAAAACAGCACATTCACAGTATCTATTAGATTTTACCCAATGAGAACATAATGAATGAAGAAAAAAAGCAATTTTATTATTAAAAAAAGACTTTTAAATATTTTCTCCCTCCAAAACTAAGATTATATAAATCAGTTTTGTATCTCAAGACATTTTCACAAAGACGTGGATCATCAGAGATGAAGGTAGTAACCACGGAGATTAACTAATGTTTGACTGGTGATTTCTGTTCATGACTACACTAATCAACTTACTGCTGCTTACAGTTTGCATTCAATTTCAAAGTTTGTTATACCATATATGTGACTAGTATTGTAATAATAGATTGGTTTTGGGGGGCCACTCGTTTACTTCTTTATATATAATTAGTTACAATTATTTTTGCTAAGTCTGAATTATTTTCAGACATTTTATTTGCTTTTAGAACCTTTGCTCAAGTTTCATTATTTAAAGTAGATTCATCAGAGGAGGCTAGTTAAGAAACACTTATAGTTAGAGGCTCTGTGTTCCTGTGACAACAACCAGCTTTACTTGAAGAGCCATTATTTCTGGAGCATGACCACATACAGTTTCCCAGGGAAAAGGAAATGTCTTGGACAACACATGCCCATACCTACTAGGATGTGGGGAAATGAGAATAAGGTAGTGGGTGCAGCAGCTTAGTGTCAAGGATTCAAAGGACTCCTCTGCTAAGCCATGGCTAAGCGCAGTATAACCTTGGGAGTGACAATGTGGTAGGAGAGGCACAGAATCCTACCCAGGAAGCATAATACCCGATTCCCTTCTTCCAGCCTAATTTGCTGTGCCACTTCTACCAACTGCACTTCATTTGGCATATATCTGCACTGTGAGTGCATGTTTTATATACTTAGCATACTTTCTTTGGCTAATGTTCTATTGCCTAGCATTCAAAATGGAGCGTGTTTTCCCCATTCAGCTCAGGGGTTAAGTGTTCTGGCTGCTAAAACTAGGGCCCTTTTTGAATGGGAAGGCGACTTCATTTCCTTATACAACAGTCCTCATAATCTAGGCACAGTTCTTGTCTTTCCCTGAACATACCATTACTTTCAAACCTGCAAAGCCCTTACATGCAGTGTCCCATCTATCTAGAATGCTACGTTTTGATACTACAAGATTCAAACTGTTTATTCATCTGATATACAATTAATTGGCCTATTACTTGCCAAGGCCAGTGTTCGCTCCTGATGACATAAAAGTGAATTATATTCAGCATTTGCCTTTGAGAATTTAGGGTTCTGGTGGAATCTATAACCGGTTCTACCAAGCGTGATATGTTCTTTCCTGCAAGTGCCCACACTGTTTTATACTTTCTAGATTATCTTAGATAAGCATACAAACACCCTCCTAGTTTCCATTTCTCTAATTCCTACAGTTAGTTTCTTAGCATAATGTTCTAAAGATTTAAGGAAGGCCTTAGGGGTAGTGTAAGCTAACTCCATTTGTAAATGAGAAAACAAATGATCAAAGAACTTAGTGAATACAACTAATTAGTAGAGCTGAGACTAATTACTCAGACTTCTTTACTCCTAAATTTAACATTGTTGTCACTGTCCCATATGGTTTACAAGTATTTCTAGAAGCTTTTGGAAGCAGTCATTATTTCTGTTGGATCACTAGGGTGCTAGTCATTAGTATCAATCTAGCCTAACAGTGTGTGAAACTTTATTGTAATGGCTGGGGAGGAAATGTACTTTCAGAAAATAAACTCTCAATGGGTGTTTCACATACTAGGAGTCATGACTCAGCCATTCCCAAGTGACCTATGCCAGAATATTCTATAGTGACAGAGAAAGAATATTGCATTCACCCCGAGTGACAGCTAAATGATTCTATCAGATTAGGTTGGTATATGATTATGCCACAACAGATTAATAATGCAGTTTTGATAGAGAAGTGTTCTTTATTCCTGAAATCTATCATATGCATAAACATGAATTGTTAGAAATATTTGAAGGCTGAATAGTCTAAAAAACATTGGTTCTGTAAACACATGGCCTCAGACTTTACTAGACTCTAAGTGAAACATGAATAATAAGCTGATCCCTACTTGTTACCAACACAGGTCGTAGTATTATTCTGAGGAAAATATTTATAACAACTGAATCTGATTCATTTTAAGGACAGCACCCATGGGATTTGCTGCCATTATAATCCTATTGCAATCCTATTTTCTTTTTGCTCATCAGATTCCCAACTTCTTTGCCTCTGGAGGACTACATTTGAAATGATGATTATGGTCCAGTATGTGGATTTTTAATTTTCCGAAAAGGTATAAGGCACCCAGGCTTGGATAATGGAAAGCTCCCAGTACTGATGTAGGAGGTCTTGGTTCTCTAACGCTGGTCCAGCTGCTACTGAAATGAAAGAACTCCAGACCTCAGGTCCCCTCAGCTACAAGATGAAGGGGCTGAACTAATGGCCTCCAAAGTCCCTTCAAGCTATGTGATTCAGTGATATGAAACTGGAGCTCTTGCTTAATTTCTCCATTGATTTATGATATTCTCCTTCAGGAATCCCTAAAATAAGTCAAACAAAAACCAGGATGGTTAAGTTACTGTAGATCCTCTCTTCAAATACCTTTAAACTGCACAATTCTAGCTCTTCAAAAGGAACTTTGAGGGAAACCTGCTTTCAGAGAGCTCTTAATTCACATGCTCTGAATAAGCAGCTACAGCAGCCTATTCTCCACCATTATTAATATAGACGATGGTTGAGATAAGAATTTATAGTAAAGAAACATTAATGTGTTTTATATCCTGGAGTTAAGCAACAAATTGCCCTAGGATTATAGTATTACATGCCATAAAAGTTAATGCTTTAATGGTTCCTTGTTTTATGCAGTTTTAGAGAGATGACTTTCTATTAAATATAACTATGTATATGTAATTAGTTTTCCACAACTAAAATGCACGTTATTTTTTCAAAGTTTTATCATGGATATTTATTTTTACTTTTGTTTCTGAACATTCTGTGGTTGTTCTTTTTTTGTATATATGCTTAATTGCATGTGTGTCATATATAATATTAAATTTTTACTGTACCTTAAGTTCTAGAAAAAGCAAATAAATGGAGATTGTTTTATTTGCTTGATAAAGTAACTGAAAGTGTATTTTTGGTATGAAACTGCTTTTCAGTCACAATTGTGTCTACCCAAAACTTAAAATATTTTGTTACAAAATATATATACACTATAGTTGACAAACTTCGGTGGTGAATGCTCCGAGTTTTGAGAAGCCCTCTGGGTAAAGCACTGCTTAGCAGGTTTAATGTGAAGAGTTGGTGTCACCCTAATCAGCTGCCTCTGACAGAGTAAACATGGTTCCGTCTGTGCTGTCCCTCCCTGGCTGGCTGTGGGTTTCCGGCCCACTGAGCACTTGATGCCAAACAGTCTGTTAAGGGACAAGGAAGAGAGTCTTTGGGGAGTCCTGTATTTATCACTATTTGGGAGACTTGAGCTTCACAGGGCCAGAACTCATATATACCAGATTTATTCTAAATATTTGATCAAATACATTTTGAGAGATTTTCTTTGATTCTTTGTCTTTAGCATAAGACAACACTGCCATTCTGCTTAGGTATTTTTTTTTTATTAACTCTACCTTTTGTGTAACTAAATATAGCTCAGAGATCTAGCATTAGCATCAAAACAATTAGATTTTTTTCCCAGTGAGCAGGACTTGATTTATTATGGAAGTCCGAGACGGGGGGGCTTGTTCCCTGTAGAAGAAACTCCACTTCCACAGAAATGAATCAAACTGCTTTCTAAGTACAGACTCTTAAAAGTGTACAAAAGATTTAAAGTCAGTTGTTACAAATGATTTTTTCTTTCCTGAGCAGAAATGTATAAAATAAAAACAACTGAAACCTAAGTGTAGAAATACATGTGTAAGGCACACTTAAGTATACATACACACACACACACACACACACACACACACACATGAATTATGGTGGTAGGGTGAGAGGGTGCGCTGGTGAAAGAAAATGATAAGATGAATAACCAGCGAAGGTTTTCACAAAAGTGATTAAAAATAGACTGAATCTTCTAATTCTTGCACTGGTGTCCCTTAGTTCAATGTTGTGAAATTTTCCTGTTCAAAATTTTCTGTATCTGCTAACTTAATTCAATATAATTTTTTTCATAATAAACTATTTTATAAATATATGCTAATGCTAAAGCAAGAGGAAATTTTCTCCAAAAGCTTTTTATTTCACAAGTGAATATAGAGGCAATATACACCTTCCTGTAGGAATCACTTCCTACTCACATGTGCAAGTATGTGTACACCTCGGCAGCTTCATACGAAACGGCTCTTCAGCATGCCGAGTAATGATTGTAGCACCAAGGACAACACTTGGATGAGGATAATAATAACAAGAGTAAAATTTCTGTAGGAAACATGTCAACCTAAGTTACATTATACATGAAATATCCATGTACATTTTATGTTTACAGAAACAAAGTATTAGAACGTGAACTCAACAGTAAAAAAAAATACTTAGGTAAAATACAAAAGGCATCTTAGTGGATTTTTGTTTTCCCTGGAAAATTGAGAAGAGGCAACTTTTATAGGTTGAAAAATAATTGATTTTATACTTGAAAAATAGTGTCTTTTAGACCTTGTTGTTATTGTTGTTCATGACATACCTGTTTCCTATTCGGTTTCAGTGTATCTGCGCGCATCCCCTACCGGGAGAGCAGCCTTCCTGGCTCTCCTGAAAGTGCGTACATTGAAACATGTATTGTAGAAAATGTGTGACAGTTTGGGAGGACTGTGGGCCTCTGAGTATTGTAGGAAGTGAAAACCGGCAACTGAGTCTGATTTATTTTTCTTTATAAGATCTGAGGGAACATGTATATGTTTGCCATGTGTAACCTAATACTGTGTAGAGAAGATTTATTGCTGTAAAGTAATCTGCATGGTAGAGCCTGTAATAATAGATCACAACATATGCATCAGGGAAATGGTCTTGCTAGAAAAATTACAAACTTTTCTCTGGCACTCTGATATAATCATTTAAGTATGAAAATGTTAAGTGTAGAAAAAACTTTTGACAACTAAGCTGGTCATAAAAATAAGACAAAATTATATTTTAGGATATAAGGCAATTCTTAGTTAGTCCCTATAATAATTTTTTTAAGGTCAAGAGCATTGAAAAATAAAATTAAAGTATTTTATCTTTCACCTTGAGTATGATTATCATTTCTTTTGTGACATAAATTCTATTTTGCTATTTTCAGGAACAAGCAAAAACATTAAATAAGGATACATAAAAATTCTATACTTATTGGAATCTGTAAAAAAATCAGTTTTGCTTACTGGAGGGGCATAATGCTGTTTAATACACTTTTCTCTTTGCAATTAAATTAGATGTTTTTTTGAGGGGAGAAAAACTCATAAAGGAAGCAGCCTTGGAGACGTAATATGCTCTAGCATATTTAAATAATTAGACTTCTGTCTCACTGAAATATATGTGCTCTAGGTTTGATAGTGATAAAAGCAGGAATATTAGTATGATTAGGAAATTATATCATGTCACAGCATAATTGATTGATTGATAGCTGAATGAAAACTAACCATAAAGCATGTGAAAATAAATGCGTGTTCTGACGTTACTCAGGGAGAATTTTTGCATCTATCGAACTGAGTAACTGAAATGCTCATCTTTCAGCTAAATGCAATTGATATTTCTTCCTTTTGCTTGTGTCTGTGTATGCCTTTATAATACTGGCAGGGAAAATAATAAGAGGATTCAAAGTGCTTATTTCAGTACTTGTTTCCCAAGACCTGTCAGATGGACACCACATTACTAATTGACTCTATGAGCAATTAGTGTTTTGGAATTTACATTTCAGAGCCTCAAGTTTTAAATGTAAAGCATGACTAACACATAAGTTAATACTCTCATACTTGTCTCTCGAAAATTGAATCTCCCAAACATTTAGTTATCATTAATTTTTAAAAAAGCATTTTGTCTTTTTTTTTCTACTTGTGTTTTCACTTTCTCGTTCTCCGTCTTTATCTTTCTTTCTCACGCAAGTCTGTGGCGACAATCACACTAGCATAGAAGGGCTTGGAGAAGCGAGACCACTGCAGGATTCCCTGTTTCAAAGCTGAACCAATAGTCACCATTGACATATCCATTCATCTGTGCAGGGTCATTGGAAATCCTCTCTCTCTAGTTTTTCCTTCCCTTCAGGGAGCAATGCTTAAAAGAGCAAACCCCTGGTGTGAAGAGATAGGGGAATTCTCAGCACGGCCAATGGTGCCAGGAATCGAATTAAAGTTGTCCATTTGCAGATGACTGTCTGTTGGAGCTCCCAGCACACTGAGGCACTGTGCTTCCTGCGAGTGCTTTGTTTACTTGAAATTCTGTCAGTGGAACTTCAATTTCATTTTTTTAATGGCAAAAGTCAAATCACGCTAAAAATATGTGAGGAGGGTAAAAACACTAAAATACATGTTTCTCTGTGGAGTTATAGCATTTTATTAGATTCCCAGGGCTTTCTCAAGGAAAATAAAAATTTTAAAGCTTTGTAAAAAAAGGGATTGTGTTCCGCAGTGTGGTCGAAAAAAAGTTAAATAGTTACTGAATTCACTTCTCTTTTGAGGAGGTTAAAACTAGTCATTTATTCTGCAGTTGTTGACATTCCTGGATCTATTTTGGCATAAATCACATTTCAATACGATTGAACCCACAATTTTGTCTAGCTTAACATGCATTATCTCTTTTGAGTGAGAGGCAGTAAGAAGACATGAGTTGCCATTAAGTCTTAGATGCCAGAAGTCAGCACTGAAGAGGTTTTCTCCAGTTTGATTTCCTTTGTTATCATAGGACATGTTACTGTGCTTAAATTTACTGGGCAAAGTTAAAAAGCCAGAATTAGATTTGTGAGAAAAGATTTGAAAACCCCAGAAAGAGCATAACCTAGTGAGGGAGTTGATAGTTGAGAATACATGGTGTCTTTCCAAATCCCAGAGAACCACAAAGCACATTTCAATGACTGTCACAGTTTCGAGTTTGTGGTCACTACTGGTTGATTTTGTTTCTCCTATCACTTTAATTTCTGTTTTATTTGAAGAGCTCTTGGCACAAAGTAGGCCCTCAATAATCTTTATGATAAAATGACTAAATGATGCTTAGTAGCTATCTTTTATTTATAATTAAGAATTCTTTTTTTTTCTTTTATTTTTCTTAGTACCCAAATCTTGTTTAATGTGTCCTGTGCTTTACTTGGCAAATTCTATTTAATGTTGTTATTTTCTCCCAGATACAAGTTTCACATATATCCCTTGGGTTGCATTGGGGAAAAAATGTGGGGAAATATATTTACCTTAAACTTCAGTACCCATTAAGAAGTCTACTGGATGCAAGTCATTGTGCAGTGGCATGTTCAGCCACCTTCATTATAATATCATCCTTGGAAGCAGGCATGTGTAGTTTGAGTAGTGTTATAGCAAACAGTTTAATCTAACTGAGTGACTTTACACAGAAGAGAAAATGTATAATAACAGTCAAGCTTGTAAAAGAGGATAAGCAATATTCTAAAGCAACCCAGAACTGATCCTAACATATCAACCACCATGAAGGGACTGTGTCATCATTATAAGAGCCATCTATACAACTGATTTTAGAAGTACCTAAGACTCTCTTTAGATTTATTGAAAAACACTTATTGTGTGACTCTTATCAAAAAAGGCAAAAATAGCCCTGGCTGGTGTGGCTCAGTGGATTGAGCACCAGACTGAGAAGTAAAGGGTCGCCACTTTGATTCCCAGTCGGGGCACATGCCTGGGTTGTGGTGGGAGGTGCGTGAGAGGCAACCACACATTGATGTTTCTCTCCCTCTCTTCCTCCCTTCCCCTCCCTCTAACAATAAATAAAACCTTTTTAAAAAATGGCAAAAATAACTCTTCTCTCTCTCCCCGCCCCCCACTGCCCATTTAAATCTTTCTCCAAAAAGATCTGTATTTTTAAAGCTATGCTAAGGAGCAGTTCCCATTAATGCAATTAGGCAATTCTTTTTCTTTAGTGATCTAGATCTTTTTTAGAAATGCCATAACTGCTATCCTCAATATAAAATAAATCATCAAGTTACCTTGTATCATAAATATCAATCTGTGCCCTTTAACCATTCGTTATCAAATACCATTTAGACCAGTCATGGCATAAACTATTAATAGAGTTTTACAAGTAGGATGCAAATGATGTGACTTCAACCATAAGAAATTTAGATTTATATTTATAATGTTTTTGTTATTTGCTGATATGTATAAAGTTTTAAAATATAATATTTTAATATATGCATTAAGTATTTGTGGTGATCTTATTACATTATAGTCTTATTCAGTAGTACCCATAACATTTTAATAAGGTCTTATTTTATTTTTTACATTTTGTGTGGAACTTAAGGAATATTATAATTATCAGCTGTAT
This sequence comes from Mormoops blainvillei, assembly GCA_004026545.1. Classification (NCBI taxonomy): domain Eukaryota; kingdom Metazoa; phylum Chordata; class Mammalia; order Chiroptera; family Mormoopidae; genus Mormoops; species Mormoops blainvillei. The sequence goes on from PVJD01001029.1 coordinate 145,750, forward strand.
TTGATATTTAGCATACACATGGTAAGTACTAATAGAAAATACCTATTATTCTGATTTTATAAATATAGTTACAGGTATAATTTAGCTAAATAGTGATAGCTCTGTGTTTCATAAGAATTTAGTAGGACAAGTATTAGCGGTGATTTGCCATTTTTGCTTTTTTTTTTTTTTCTTATTTGTTGATTCCAGAGCTTGTGCTCTTAACCACCACCGCACTCTCCAAGCTTTTTTCTTATTTTTCAATCATGTGCGCTGTGCAAAGTATAGCAGGGGGTGCTGGAAACATAAGTTGAGTAAGACACATCTTACTTAGCCTACAGAAAGAGATTAACTCATAAGCAAACAATTTTGTGCCATAATTGGCTGAATGATTCTTAGAAGGAATTTACCATGTAGAATTATACATCTTCCTTTTAATTTCCCAAAACATGTTTTTGTATAACTGTAACTGATAATCAGATATCATTCTAATCACTAGACACTGTGCAGTATAACATTCACATTTATTTATCACAACTATTTTTTGGAGAAAAGTACACTGTAGCATCACATTTATAAGTTTGTAAGATGTTGATACACATACACACACACAGGCAGATGATACATACTGACCTCAAGGACCTCAGAGTCCAGTGGGAGAACCCTGTAGACAGAAGGAGGGAAAGAGGGTGTGGGGCAGGGAAGGACATTGCAAGCAGAACGAGCAGCACATATAAAGAATCTGAAAGTCATGGATACTCCTTCAATATTAGTAGTGTGCACACCACGCTGCCAAATAATATAAAAACTAGAAATATATAGAAATTTTCAAAGCAAATATTCAGAGAAAAGCAAAAACTTTAAGAGAAAAAATAACTTCAGTGGAGGCTATTGCTACATAATTGCAGATAATGATTACTTCTTATTTATGTTTTTGTTTTTTCCAGGGAAACTGGTTTTCTTGCTTTCAAAGTAAGCCAAAAATAAATAACATGCATACAGACAAAATGAGAGGAACTAGGAGGAAAAATACATAGGAAAAGAAACAAGGCTGATGTAAAGCAATAGCATGGGAATAAAGAAAAAGGATTAGATGTTTATAAAAGAGGAATTGAGGAGACTTTTACCACCGATTGAATATTGACTAAGAGAAGAAGAGCTACTGTACCTACTGTGATTAGTGCATTTTCTTTGTATATGTTGAGAACTTAACTCTAGGTGTTTGGAGAAATTATTTTTAATAAAATAATACAGTAAGTTATTGGCAGGGCCAGAAAATGAATTTAAATCTCCTAATCACAAATGAATAAGTGAAGGGTCAGAGAGTGTTTCACATTTTGTTTCTAAAATCTACTTACCTATAACTTCCCCTTATTATTTCTCTTCGGTTCTGTCCCCCGAAATATCAAGGAACTCACCTGGCAGTTATAATTCCTGGAAAGTAACATAATATGCTACTTCCTTTCCTTCTATCATCTCATTAATCCTCAGAACAACCTTTCAAGGAAATTACTACTCCCATTTCAAAGGTGGGAGTGCTGAGACTTAGGAAGACTAAGTAATTTGCCTATGGTACCATGACTAGTAACTGAAGTCTAGGAATTCAAACTTGGAACAATTCAAATAAATGCCCAAATTCAAATCCACCATGGTCAGAAAATGACAACCTTGACATTTCAGCAGTTGACAGTTAAGAATTAACGATCCTTATTATGGTAAATGATGATTTTTTTTAAAGGTTGTTCCTCTTGGTAAGAAAAGTGAATAAGATAGTGTAAACAGTATGAAAAATGATATTGGTAAAATGTCTGAAATAAACCCCCTATTTCTTATTTTGTTGTTTAAACAAATGAAAGTATTTTGTATAACAAATTCTACCTTGTTAAATTTCTACCCTGAGACCTTGTACTGTTTTCTGTATCCTATAAGGTATATTATTTATTCTAAAAGATAGACTCCTAACCTAAAATGACAATGAACATTTTATGGGTAAAAGTTAGTAAGAGGTCCAGAAAATAGAGAGAGGGCAAGAATTGTACTTCCTGGTCATACATCCTTCATCTCAGAAGTGAATACCCATGAAAAGGGACGTGGACCAGCCCTAATAGCGAGACAAAGGTGAACTTGTTCAAGACCTCTGAGTGCTGAAGCTAGAAGGATTATTTTTACATGGGAGAATATCTGGTTCAATATTGGCCTAAAGGTGGTATGCAAGCCAATGTGTGGAAAATAGAGATTTTAGTAAAAAAGTATGGAGTAATACCATTAAAATTAGAAGAGTAAGCCTAAACCTGGCCCACATTCTGCCAGTTACTGGCTATGTAATCATTTATCCATTGCATACATCATGTCAGTTGGATGGAATTGATTAGTGAAGAATCTTAAATTCAGAGCTGGGTCTTCAGACCCAGATTGTTGTGATAACTAGGGAAATAATACTAAAATGTATGTCTTTTGACTCCTTACATAGTTTATTCCATTTAAAAAGGTTAAAATGAATTTAATGTTTCTTTTAATTTTGGACACCACTAAATGACTGATGCAAATCATTACAACCATCTTTTAAGCCCAGGCAAGAAGGGCACCGTGTTTCAGAAGGTCCAGTGTTGCCTTCCTCTGGTATTTTCCCTCTCTCTTGTGAGGGTGTTAGGGGGTCATGGGGATGTGTCCACTTAGAACCCATGCCCTCCTTCTAGACCGTGCTCCAGGCACCTGAAATTCCCTGAGTTTCCTTCCAGGACCCATGGAAGACTATTCTCCAGGTCTGTTCTCTCACGGGTAAAAAGTGCCCTTAATGTGTGTACTTTTAGACCTGATGTAAGCCAAGAAGCAGCTGGTGGGGGGATAGCAGGGAATAGATGGAACATTAATCTTATAAATGCAGTATAAGTACAGGGTGGTATGGAAAGTGGTAGAGAGGGAGGGAAGGCAGTGACACCTGAGAAGTCTTCCTAGATGAAGCCATAATAATAGTGAAAAGGAGAATAAGAGTTCTCATGAGTAAAATATTTTCACCTAAAATAGATTATTTTATGGAATCAAGTATCTCAATCCCAAACAAGGACAATTTAACTTCCTAATTTCTAAATAAAATTGAAATGGATGATGAACTTGGAGAACAAAGTTCGCACTGTTGATAAATAAGTTAAATGTTTTTAATTATTAAAACGTTCACTTTCATTATGCAAATATATGCTTACATGATATATCACATGATTATAGATAGCATAATATGCAAAAAAATACTAAAATCAAATCAATCTTAAGAATTAGTCAATAAGGCATAATGCGAACTTGTGTTATATAAGTGTAACCACAGGGGCTCAAATGTTTGTTGTAAAATCAGTAGGAACTGCATACGCATGCATCTAGTTCGGTTCCCTCCTAACTCACGCTCTGGTTTGCACATGGTTATGTTCCCAGAGCAACTCTCCTACCATAAAGAGCCCAGTAGTAAACTCACAGGAAAAGGAAGAAGACCCAAAGCTAGACAGGAGGTAGAATTCTCTGGCACGTAATAATTGCATGCTTTATGAAGTGAAGGAGAAGGTGATGAAAAGAGAGCAATGTATTCGTTTGGCACAGAGAGGAACGTGAAGAAGACCAGATACCTGCTTAATACTGTAAATACATGTTCTGATTTTCAATAAATTCTAAACAGAAAGAGATTTACTCTTTCTTGAGGGGAGAGACAATAAGGATTCTTTGGGCAATGAGCATCTCTTTCCATATAGCTTCATGTATTTCTTCAAAAGCTATGCCTTCCTTAAAGCTAAAAGTCTTATTTAATACTTCAGTAATGACTACCAGTTATCACCCTTCTTATAACACAAACCTTTGCTACAAGTTAGGTGGAGTCTCCAATTAGACATGTTTTTCTCAGATTGTTCTGTCTTGTCACATACAACAGCAGCACTCCTGTCTGTTGTAGTTTGCCTGTGGTGATTTTCCGATGGTGATGATGCATTTATTTGCCTTAATCCTCCCACACTCTTTCATCCTGTCTCTCCTTGTACCCAGGGTTTGCCCCTGACTGGAATTAGGGGTACAGGCAATAGATGATGGAACATGACATACAGCATGGGTCTACTGAGTGGCTTATAGGAAGGTAGAAGGGATAACTGACTCCTAAAGGTGTCTTCAGGGAAATAAAAGGGAACCCAGAGATCAGATATATATTTACCTGGTCTTAAACTCCCCACCATCCCAAATGAAGAGATGGCCCTCCGTTTCTCTCCAACTTATGTCTGAAACATGAGTGCCCTTGATCTGTCTCTTTCCATCTTTTTGATGACTTTGTTCTATCAATTCCCACTCCTGCCCCATCCATACAGCATTGTATGTTTTATTGTTTCTTTCCACTATTTCTTTTCCCTCAACCTAAATCAGGGGTTGGTAGGCATTTTCTGTAAAGGGATACATGGTAAAGATTTTCAGTTTTGTGGCCATAGGGTCTGTTCCCCAACTTTGTCATTCTGCTAGAAAGTAACTATAGATGATACATAAATCAATGGGTGTGGCTATGTTCCAATGCTGTTTTATTTACCAAAGAAAATGTCATACTGGATTTCACCTGCTGCCCATGGTTTGGTCTAGGGTAATGATCAGGTTTTCCCCATGTCCCTTAAAAAGGAAATCTCTTACCTCGATTCTTCTTTCCCCCATAAATGCTGTTCATCTTTATCAAGATATTTATCAATGAGGAAGATTTCTTCCATGACTGCCATGTTACTTTCTCACAACCCATTTCTTCCACAGCCCGCTCATCATGGTGTCTGACCCCACCACTCTACTAATGCTGCTCTCACAAATCATCCCTAGCCTCCTAATTACCTGTTTTCTCTCCTAATCCTGTTTGACTTCTCTGATGCATGTGCTATAATTAAACACTCTGTCCTTGAAAATCATTCCTCACTTGTCTTTTGCAACAGCGTATTCCGACCCTCTTTCTGTTTCTCTTTCTATTTCTATTTCTGTTCTGTAAATACCCTCCCAATCCCCATTGCCTACTTCTTAAAAGTTGGTTTGACACAAGAGTTTTCTTCTCATCTCATTGTACAGAGACTTTCTGCTGAGTCTTCTATTACCATAACTTCTGCAAATTCTCCCGTGCATGATTTCCAGATATCCTTGAAGAGCTTTAACTGCTCTTTCATCAAAAGATGGGAGCTTGTAGCAGCCAGCTCATTGGTTACAAGCTAAAGGCCTTGGAGAAGCTCTCCAAGAAGATACAAAATACTGCAATTTTGTGGCACATGATCCAGGTGGCCTTTCTGGCTCTGGTGTGGCCTTGGGAAAATTCCTTAGATTTGTGAAACCTGTTTCATCATATATAAAATGTAACAATGATCTCTCACTAGGCTTTTGGGGGATTAAATGTAATGTCCACCACAATCTCTTTATTAATTATTGGACAGATATCTAACAAATATTTCTATTTTATTATGTCCTTTGAATGTCCACCTTTTCTTCATCCCTTCAAACCTAACTGGGCAGCCCATGCTTTTTATTCCATATCTAAAATCTGTGTAAGATTTTTCTCTTATTTTTGCTCATGTTCAGGCCATGTTTCCCCCCCTAATCTGTCCTATATATTGTTATTCTTGCTATATTTCTGAAGAATCAATGAGGGTAGCACTATATGTTGGCAGTAGAATAAAGCTCAAACATTCAAGTCCCTTTTCAATCTGAACTGAAGCCTCATGTACCTCCATCCTACCTTGTGCATAAACATAAACCTCCCTCCTATCTTCTAATGATATAAAGCTACCAGTTTCCCAAATGTGCTAGGTACACTTCGTATCATCTGTGATTTTGACTGTGTTTTGTCGCAGAAAGAAAAACTAATCTCTCTCTATTCTAACTGGTGAAATCCTGTTCATTTTTTAACTCCTCTCTATAGCCCCCGCCTCCCTAACAGGTTTAGAACTAAATCTTCTTTGTCGGGTGAATCACCACTAACGTCAGGCTCTTCAAAGTCAGACCCTGCCGCAGGGCAGGGCCCTATATTCCGTAGCACTTAGAGCAGAAGCTCTCCAGTCAGCACTCAGATGTTTTGTAAGCTCATCAAGTAGGCACTCAGATGTTATTAGAGCACGGATGTCATTATCATATTTTTAACAGATTAGCCAACTGGCCTTATTTGTTTTTTCTAGTGACAACAAAAGTTATTAAAATGCAGAGGTTCAAGGAAAATTTGTAAGATTCTTGTTTTGAGGCTTAAATATATATCTTCTCTGTAAGCTGCTTTCTCATAATGGACAAAGTGCTTGAGAACAGGAAGAAAGGAGGGAAGGGGAAGAGAGAAAATAACTTATCGGCCCGCTCTCCAGAATGAAGAGGTGGCTGAGGGAATAGGGGCGAGGTGTGTTGAAGTAAGCCTGAAGGAATTTTAAGACCCAATTAAGAGAAATTAATTTTTTTCCAGTTTTATTTTTGTTTGCTTGCTTGTTACATGGAAGAATATTTACTTGAAGCCTCTTTAGCTCAGAAACATGGCAAACGATAAAGTAGGGGTCTAAGAATGGTAAGGCTGACTCTAGGTATTGTGGGCCATTGAAAGTTTTGAGTATTAATGAGCCCTAGTTCTTTTCCAAAATTATTTTACCAGCTTAAGTATATGACTTCTCTGCATCTTTAGATTGATGTCTAAATGGTAGAGCCAAAAGCTAAAGTTTAAAACCGACTTTCTCCTGAAAGTCTTATCTGATAAATACAGGTCTCCCACTACCATTACCATTTTGTTATGTCCTATTAACCATATTTCATATTTACATAATAAGTATGTATGTGTTCATTTTCTGCACTAGAATCTTATCTATGCACATATCCACCTTGCCTAGCTTGTGTTCCCCCATATTGACAGATATTTTACTTAGATCAACCCGCGAGTTATAGAAAGTTGGCAGAATTCGTCTTGGCTTTCATTTCTATCAACTCAATACTCAATTTCTAATTAAAATTTATAAGTGAAACTATAGCTTTATCATTATGGGAAGTTATTTTAAAAGCTCACCAAGAATGTTTGTCTTTATTGCTGTTATCTGGAATCTCAGAGCCTCTTAGTTGTAATAAATTCAACTGCACAAAACATTCATTCCCTCTTATAAAACATTGATAAATTCTATGATTCATTATTGAAGTTATTCACCATTATGATAAGACATTCCAAAAGTACTAAATGGGTCCCTCTCTTAGTTTTTGTTTTTGAAATCTATGAATCATTTAAAGACGCAGGATTTACTTTTGCACTAGTTTTATACACTGGATTTTTCTTCTGTGGTCCTGAGTACGAATTCAGTGAAGACTTAAAGAAATAAGAAGATATTTTGGTGTGAAAGCTATATGAATTCACAAAGGAATGGGTTTGGTTTATTCTCTACCTTGTAATGCAAAGAAGCGCATTTCACAAAATCAGATGAAACAAGCCATTAATTTGACAGCCTCAGTTCTTACAGCTCTATTGATTCAGAAAGCTGAAAACAGTTATGGAGCCTTATTGGCTCCAATTAGGTATCATGAAGCTTGAGGTTAAAAGAAACGAGAGTGTATTGGGAGAGGAATCATTAAGTAACAGAATCTTTTGTAACATTTTATTATGAACGAGTATAAACTCTTGGTCTTGTGTTATTTGTGTACATTTTCATTTCTCGATTATCTTTATGGACTGCTTCAGAATGTCCAGAATCTCATTTAAAAGCTGATTGTGTCATCTTCTGGGTTGCTTTTAGCAAACAAAAGATATTTATCTTCTTTTATGAGACATTTCATGAGTACGAGCTCAAGAGCTTCCTATGAGTCTTATTCAGAGGCTCCCCCAAAATATTTTCAATTCCTGCTATATAATTATTATATATGGAGAGAAATGCCTCAGGCTATGCTATATTGATGGAGTAATCAATGCAGACTCTACAGATATATACTTATTTTAGCACATGCATCATCTTGTATGGAAATAACTCCTGTCCTTAGAGGTATGTGAATATGTTTCCCTTATCAATAAGAAGCCTAGCTAACACTCACGACCACCGTTAGTGCATATAAATAATATATTTGGCAATACTGTACTTTAATGTTAAGATCTTAGTAAATAGTGCTACAAAAAAGAAAAATTGGGAGGAAAATCATATTCGTGTTTTTAAGAGCAATATCTAATATAATGTTATTTATAGCTGCTATTATGAAAGGCCAACACTTCTTCAAATAGTCCCTTCAGAATATCCATTTTTCCATGTTTTAACTTAGTGGTAGAAATGCAGTTTTTTTCTTTTTAATGATCACAATATATTTTTATCTTGGATAAGTCTTCATATATAATGAAATGACAGGAAGACTTTTTTTGAGGTGGGAGATGCTGATGAGGAAAGACTTGATAGCTGGCATCAATTATTGGTTATAAAATCTTTGCTTATCACTTGTTAATAAATGCTCTGTTGGACAACCTTTTGACCAGCCTGACACTAGCCTAAAATTTGCTGTGCAATGAATATAATCCACCTCTTAATAGATTATTATATTTCCAAGTATATTTAAAATAGAAAAAATAAGATTATTGCAATAAATCTAACATCACAGAAACCAATTCATGGAGCTTAATTATGACAGTACTAAATGTGAAAATCTATTCAGCGCTAGAAACACTTTCCACATTACATTCATACTAAAGATTGGCTGTTAAGAGCTCATTACTGGTATTTTTCTAAAGAGTGGTTTATTAAACACAGTTACCTAATAAGCATCTTTGGTGGTGCAAATTGCTGAAAACAGTAATGAGTCTGATTAGACTTCATTTCAATTACGACAGCTTGTCTAGCAAAAAAATATTTTTTTTTCCTTGATGCTTCAGAATCCAGCTATAAGACACTGCACAGTTTAAAAAATAAAAATGCACCTCTATATTTCCTTTCCACAGTTCACTAATGAAGAGAGAATTGTTCAAGTCATCATCTAATTTACACACTGAGAACTGGATGGAAAAAGTGGAGTCACAATCATGTTTGCTTAAAAACAGCAAAGGCTGCCTTGACTAATATGTCTAAATAAGGTCACCTTTAGTTTCTCTCCCCCCCCCCGCTTAGCAATATAAAGCTATAAATGAATTGGAGACTTAAAAAATGATTCATTCCTATTTGGTTTGTGGAGGTTATTCTCCAGATTAATAGGTTCACCTTTCAATTATGTTTTATCCCTGGATCTTCTACTTAAAATTATAACAATACAGGAAGCTGTTGGACTATGCATGCTAATTATCAGAATGATTTTTTTAAATACACATATTGGGAGGGGGTAAAAAGAAACCAAGCTTTATGAATGTGTCCTAATATTTCAGAAAGTGTAAAGGAATGTTCACGAGACACTAAACTTGATATTTTTACAAAGTAGTTATTTAGCTGCAGTTAACAGCTGACCTCCTATTAAATCATGCCTGAATATTACTGCTCATATCGAAAGAAAAAATTGTTAATGTAAAAAGCCTTTAAGTGATTAAGCTGTCATTGCTGTCATTCAGGTACTCGAGTAACATTTTAATGCTTCTGGGAGCTATGGCAAGGGATGCAATCCACTACTTTATGCTGTATTTTCTGAATAGATTCTTTTAAAAGTGTAATATCATTTGACACTGAACTGGATAAAATAATTTCTAAGATAATATATGAAAACAATGGCTAGATGTGGAAGCATTTTTTTAAAAAAGGAGGGTACAGTAAAACATCCTCACCTATTACTTCACAAGTTAGCTAAGTGATCATGTATAATGGCTATAAGGCTAAAACTCAGATATAAACAAATGCTCTTGTAGGCATTTGGATGGTTTCGAAAGACTTGCTTAAAAAAGGAGACCAGTTCCAGGTATGCCATTAAGTAGGAATATACTTTCATCATTAAGTCTATGAATTCTCTATTCTGCTTTAAAAAAAAAAAAAAGCTTTTGTACAGAAACACAAAACAATCCTAAATTAACAATTGGGGTGCTTTCCTAGGTATCATTACACGATTTGCTTTTCAAGGATTTTTTTAACATTTTGTCTCAAATGATTTTAATGTGTTTTTGTGTGCAATCGAAAAAGTATTTCAGTGCTTAATAAAATTGTTATTAGGTTTCCTTTTTGAAGAAAAGTACACATGTAAAGACCTCCTTAAAAATGAGTATTCAGTTAAGGAAATAAGTGTGCACAGTATATTTGAGGCGATAAATAAGACTTTTTAAGTTTTATAAGGATGGAAACTTTTTGAGGTATATAACTTGGTTCCAGTTACAAATAAAAATATAATGAAAGGAAGCCTTAAGTAATGCTTACATTTATAAAAAGTATGATGTATACATGCTAGTTAAATAACTTAGAATGTGCTTTGAATTTTTGAGATTATTAATAATAAAGCTAATAAAACAGGTAATGTCTAGAATAAAATCAGTTTTAAAAAGCTCTTTTCCTTCTCTCTGTCATTTTCCTTATTTTTTTCTGTATCCTTTCTGCAATTACAGACGTAACACTTACATACCCACATACAGACACCTAGATTTGATTTTACTGTGTAGCCTCCATGTATTATCTGCAGGGGCCTGGTTTTCCTGTTGTTTAGGGACTGTGTGTAAATAGGGTGCACACAATTTGAAGAAGTAGCAGGGAGGTATGACTTACTTTTTTAATGTAAGCAACGGAAACTCGAAACTTTAGAATTAAATATCTTCCAAGTTACCTTCTAATTTTAAAAATGTGACTGGAAAAATCTCCCTTCTCCTTGAAACTATTAAGAAATAGCGGAGCTTATCCACAACTAAGGAGGCTAATAAAAATAGTTAATGATTATCAGTAAGTATAAAACTGTAAAGGAGTTTAGAACATATAGACGTAACATGCACATAGCCTTTAATTCTATTGACAGTATTGAGAGCCACTTTATTTTTAACTGCTATGTTAGAGACAAAGTAAGCCATGTTTATTCGCAACAGATGACAGTGGATTGAAACTAATTGTAGAATTGCAAGAGGAAGGGGGAATCAGTATTTCAGGTAGTTAATGCAACTGGATCAACCATTTTATTCAAATCTGCCAAAGACTATACATGTATTTTTTAATGTAATGACATTGTCTATTATAATAGTATGAAATTGTGCAGTTAAATATTGTCATAGAGAAGGTAATCAAAATGGATTCTGAAAAAACAGTTTCTTGTGGTCTCTCCTATTGTTAGCATTTCCCCAAGAATTAGGTTGCTAGGCACCCCCTCCAGGATAGGAAATGCCACTTTCTTCAAGGATGCTGATACCCTCCTCTTCTGCTTCTGTCTCATTATGCAGCATTCTTTGTTTTTGCAAATGGAAGAACCAATGCGCTAATGACTGGACTGTCATTCACACTGCACTTTAACAATGCTCTGTTTATCTGGAAATTAGAGCATCCCAATTATAGGTGATGCTGAGGTTTATTTCATCAGACTATAAAATGGGGCCAGGTGGGAAGAGAACGGGAAGGTGAGGAAACTACTGCTGTTACTGAGAACTCTTCACTTTTCATCCTGGGCCGTTCCGATTGTATTCTAAGCAGTTTATCTTCGTATGTCATCTTACGTGGAAGAACAACACTAAACCTACCAAAACTCGTTTCGTATGTTGCTTTTTCCGCTGCCTTCAGATCACAGTTATTTTCTTCAGGCTGGACTAAATTATACACAGGTCCCAGGAGTGAAGGACACTGAATTAATGCACTATGTCACCCAGCCCTGACTATAGAATATTTTTTATCAAAGTCCAAGATACTATTTTCCTATTGCATTAAAAATTAATGCATGGATTACCTAAAAGAGAAAAATGCATAAATAACCTGAACGAGTTTTGTCTGGGCTTTGCACACTTTGGAGTCACCTTAAGCAAAGAGTTTTTAAGGAAACTGGTTGAAGAGTTATATACTTATATGTAAATAATATTTGTATTCCTTTGACTAATTTATATGAAGGAGTCCTCAATCTTAGATAAGTATCCTTAATTATCTATTTTGTTTTATGTAAACTGTCTTTTTTTTTTTTTGAGTAATGTTCCAGAGAAGCACAGAAAAAAGGATGAATGCAAATTTCATCTTATACAGGGTCATGGGGCTTGGGAGATTCTGAATTTGTTTATTGACCCATGTCGGCATAATATGTTGGGGAAAAATTAGTACAGTTCAGTTTAAATACAACTAAACTGAGCTTTGCATTTATATACTTGAAGTAGAATACATACAAATAACTGTTTACAAATAGCTTTCTGTGCACATGATTAACATAACATTTTAAGATAGTGGACGAGGAAGTTAACCAGACATGTCATAATTCAAGGTTCATACCATCCCTGGGTTGTGTTAATTAAAGTGCAAATGTATTTTATATGTCACAACAGTGTCTTGAGAATCAATTGGAATAACCTCAAACTTAATAACCTCAAGATGGTGGTAATGTTATCTCCGCAGAGTCCTTTTTAAAAATAAAAATTCAAAACACCTAGAAAATGCGCAATACTGTTGGCATTTGGATTTCTCTTTCTGGATCAATCACTACAGGCCAGATACTATAAATCTAGCACGGGGCTTTCAGGTTGTCTTAACCCCATTTATCCCTCCATGCTACAGCTCACCTGTTATTTGCACACATAAGAGGGCTGATACTGCAGAACAAGGGAATGCTCTGTTGTGACACAGAACATACATATTTATTAGCAACGCCAGTCCCTATGGACGTATGTGGTATGTCCTGACGATCTTTATATGACAAAATGAGTTGGGGGAAAGGGTAGATGGCCTAAATGGCTTGAAAACATATATGGAAAACAAAAAGACAGGCATGAGAAATGAAAGGCCATAAAGTAGCAACTTTAAAGGTTAACTACCAAGCACTATTTAAACTGATTATAAGTTGTTTAAAATCATTCTCATCAGTAGATTAAACAAAATGACATTTGACTTAACATGGGAAAATCAGTCTTCTTGCTTACTAACTCTCAAACTCTTTCCCTTGCATTAGTTGCTGATACTTATCAATAAATATGAACATTCTGAGTATGAATCACTTGTATATTTTAAATTGTATGTATATGCATAGTTGTGTATTCTTTTGAATTAATTATGTTAGGATATACACAGGTTATTATTAAAAAATATTTTACCCATAAACTTTTGTAAAATCTACCCTCTTCCAAAATAAACACATAAATCTGAATTATAATTTTAAAATATAAGGATTTTATATGAGAGTGATTATATGTTCAGTTGAATACTTTGATTGAAGTAATGGAAATTTTAAGACACCTACAGAAAAAAAGGTATTTATTTGAATTAAGATTATGATTTCCTGGGTCGTTTAAGTGATAGACAATCTCTCCCGATCATATATTTAATATAAGTTTAGTGGACTAAAAGTGATATTTTGTTCATTGGTATAATTTGCTTTGCATAAGTACTTATGCATTCAGCCTCATAAAAGCAAGCCATCTTCTTTATATGTCTTGCATATTAAAAATGATGACCTATCAGACCCACACATACCAAGTTTCATTCTCAGTATGAAATATTAGCAAAATCATCATTTTTATATTTGATCACATTTTGATGAGCAAATATTTTGTTCCGGTGAACAAAATTTATGCTTTTCAGGGAAACCAGTTCAGATCATAAGCTACCCACAAATTCAACTGAAGGGCAGGGTATATACCATTCTAGCCCAAGTCATGGTGCCTGTAACATTGAATACAGGCTCCGCCTAAACCCAAAGATCAGGTGCTTATCCAGATATCATCAACCCAAGAGCTTTCTGTAACAAATAAGGAGTATAACTTAAGAGTAACTTAAATAGCCCCACAAAAGTTGTATTAAAGCTCATAATGGACTAACAGGAGATGCTTTACTGTTAAATTAAGTTTTGGTTTCTGGTATCAGAACCTATGGCAGATCCAAAAGAGCATGTTAGGGATGGCATGGATTGACATGAGGAAAATAGCTAGAAAAAGTATCTGACAGATCACAACAACGGGGAAGATACTGAAATGACAGCAGTCGAAATCAGATGCTTTTTTTAATGATTATTCATCATTCTATACTGTTGTACTAATGACACTGAACAAACAAGAAAAATAACAATTATTTTATCTGTGCCCTGATTAAGAGGACACAAATGCATAAAGTAAATAGTATTTGGAAACATTTTCTTCTAAAGAGACTTTTTTTTTTTAAGATTTAGAGTACTAGCTAATTTTCAAGAAAATGTAGTTAAGTGATAAAACTGCAGCTTGACGCTTCATGGTGAAGTCATAAATTTAATTGCTTGCGTGCCCAGTAAATACCATAAAAATACCTGAGGTTGTAATGGGGAAGGGGGGGCCACATGACAAACTGGAGGGCAGGCCATGTCTAAAGGGGGCAGATGGTCCTCAGATTCAGCCAACTGTTGCCTGGCAAGAATAAGGTCAAGATCATTCAACTTGTCTTGAAAATGGGAAATATGGGAATACAGATTTTTTATATATATATATATATAAAGTTGACTGATTTTACAACCCCGTGCTGGCCAAACAAAACAGGCTGCATGCTGCCCTCAGGCTGTCAGGTGGCAATTTTTCTGTTAGAGGGTGAGGTATTTGAACTATATTTACTAAGGACCATTTAGCCAGAAATGCCTTCATGATTGTTAAAAAGGATTGCTTTATGCAAATAAGGTGGAATGGGGAGAGAGAGTAATTTGCTGCAAAATGTATTATAATTTGAAGTCTTGAGGTGTGAAAGTGTGATTTAAAGAGAAAAATCATTTGACAGCCTTGCTATATAATTAGAATATCTTATTTTGAGACTGCGGGTTTTGAGATCATTCTTAGCTGGTTTTAAACCTCTAAATACTTTGGTTTTTAGTTTTGATCTCTACAACATTTGAGTCAAAAAAACATTAAAAATAAATAAAATGCTATGAAAATATTTGGAATTTTTGACACCTTCTTAATTAAGGAGATTATGCTCTTTGTTTTGCTGAGTATTAAAGAATTTCTGTACCTTTCTTATAACCAATATTCCCACTGGAAAATCTCCTTTTCAGTAGCTGTCCTGACATTGAAGAAAAATATAAATTCTAGGTGTGATTTTACTTTGTTTCTGTCTAGTCAGTTTTGCTTTTAATGTACCCCTGGCTTTTTTCAAAATAAAGGTTTAGCAAAAATATTTGTATAGCAGTTCACAGTTGCAAAATATTTTCACAAATATGATTACCTTAGGTAATTTTAACAATCCAGTAACATATTATACCATTATCATCCACATCTCATAGCTGAAAAATGTGAGTATGGTGTGCTTGACTTCACAAGACTACAAGTGATGGGATAAGCGAAGCCAGTGGTCTGATTCTCAAGCTTGGGATAGTCACTCTTCAAAGAAAATTCTAGAACCTTCCTTATGTTTTCTCCAGTTTCTTTCTATCCCAACAATCTAGCAATGCCCCCAAGTAAAACTGCATCAGACAAAATAGTATTCCACCCCACAAAACAGCATAGCAAGTGAAGTACCAAACTGTAAATGAGGCTGTCTTGATTGGGGACTAGGTCACTTTAAAGTTCCCTTAATCTTTAAAATCAAAGAGTCTAGTTTTAGAGAACTTAGAATGTAAATCTTTTTCCTTTTCATTGACTTTATTGGGATGACGCTGGGTTTGAATTGGGTTGAACTGGGTTAACAGAATTACACAGTTTTCAGGCGCACAATTCCACCACACATCATCTGCACACTGTACTGTGTGTCCACGAAAGGAGAGTGCCGCCCAGTGAACTCAGACTTTTCATTTGATCATCACTTCCCTTGGAGAATAATAGTGAGATTTTGCATAGTGCCAGTTTTCAGTACCAGGAAGTTTACACACCCTCTCTCAGAAGGCCCGGCATTGCCCAAACCTATATTTTTAGCCAATGAAATTTTGAAAGCTATGTGTGTTCTGCCATGTCCTTTCTAGGAGATGATGAATCTGCTGCATTATTAAGCTGAGGGGGCTGGAAACTGTAATTAAATCGTTATATTCACATGCGTAGTGATTGTTTTCTAGAGAGAAACCTTGGTAAATATGGTATTAGATTTTTAAATATATACTGAAAAAGTAATAATGAAAATTTCAGAGGTGCAGTAGTCCAAAGGAATGTGAGAGGTGCAGTGTGCGGTGCCGGCCTGTGGCAGTGTGGTGCAGCTGTCCTAGAGAGGCCGGCCCACCATGCCTGCAGGTGTTTGCCTCAGGTCCCTGCCCTTAGGAGGTCTGAGGAAACCGACAAATGAAGGCAGAGTCCCCAGCAGCCAGAATTACCCCATGGGAACCTGGTAAAAGAGAACAGCTTTTTTAGATCTGATGAACTGCTGAATAGCATATGTGTGTTAAGAGGTGGGGGGTGGAGTAGTGAGTGTCTTAGATTAATATTTCCAGGAATGTGTGCTAAAAATAGATCCTAGAAGGCTTCATCTTTTATTTCCAATTTCCTCCCATTCAGAAAGTTGTTTTTACATCTTCACTTTCCTATAGCAGAGTTTCTTGATAATCTTGAAGCTGTGACAGAACTTTGAAGGCTGCCACAGTTTTGTTTCAAATAGTGAAAGAGCACAATGGAGGAAATAAGGCGATGAGGCAGCAACTGTTCAGTAATTAAACCTAAGTTATGGTCATAACAATGGAAAACGTTATGCAAACTGTCCAGCTTTATGGGAAATAATGTAAGACCTGTTCATTTATACATACATAAATTAATCCTATAACAATAAAATAAAATTTTTACTGTCGAATCCGTCATTCCTGTGTAACATGTTAAAGTATCTTAAAAGCAATTTTTTATTAAATTACACATTTTTAAAAACACATTACAGTATAAAATTTACCAGCTGTATTAAGAATTTTCTTATCTAATCAAAAATAAAAATTTATATTTTGGAGCAATTCTTTATCTTTAAGGACTATTTTCCTTACTTTTCACTGTTTTCTGAATTCTTATTGTACCTATTTAAGCTATTTCTACACAGCACTGGGAGTTATCTTTCTGGAGTCACAGTTCTAATAATGTTTAAGATAGTATTGTTTCTGAGGTTTTTCTCTTTATGTTCCAAGGACAAAGCATATAAAAGCTGTTTTTAAAACCCATCTTATTATTTGCGTGTCAAGTTAAGTGACTCGCATCTGCAGCTTCTTACCCGCAGATAAGAGAGGGACAATCAAAGGGAGCATGCTTTCTTGTTCCAAGAGCATTTGACTCCATGTGTTTCATCCATTTCACATCAGAAATACCATCACCAATAAACAGAACAATAATAACAACAACAAAAACAAGTTTGGTTCTACTTTCAATTAGTATTAAAATTCAGGAAACTGATGAAAAAGCTCTTGAGGCTCCCAAGGCCAGGACAATCTCCCGAATGCTGGCTTCTTCAGCTCCTACTGACAAGAAGAACTAGCTTATGGTAACCTATTGACTTACATTTTAAAATAATGTTAATGATTTCAAAGCACTGGATAAGTACTTGTGTTTCAGGGGATGTGAATAATTCCACTCCTTTAAGTTTATTTAATCAAAGCTCAATCTTGCCTTTTGCAGCCATAAGGTTTTTGTTATTTAGTATGCATCAATAAATAAACTTTTAATTGTCTTGGTAAGCACATCCAAAAATAGCATGAGAATCAAAAGGCAATAGTGTTTCCCATAATTGTTCCAAATATATAATTTTGATAGATAGAATCTTTGCCTAATTTCTGATGAAACAAATCTTATGAAATGTAATTAGCTTTGCTGGAGTTAAACTATGCAGAAATACCCAGTGAAAATAGCCAAACTACTTTATTTAAACTTTATATTCTTGTCTCTTACAGTGATTATAACTTAGCAAGATCATTATTTTTTTGCATATTTTTATAAATGATTAATTTACAAGAAAAAAAATCGAGCCAATACAGGTGAAAGGTTGCCTGTTTGGTTTTTTTGTTTGTTTGTTTGTTTGTTTTTTAAATAATTATTCCAAATCTAAAGCAGTTTGTTTTAATGGATATTTTTTAAAAATTTTTCTTTTTTCATGTATGTGTGTTAACTCATGCCAACAATAGCTTAGCTCAGCTAACTGAAAGGAAGCCAAGCCCTTTAAGACGTGTGTTGTGTTCTGTAGTGTTCTGTTGTGTTGTGCTATGTTGCATTTATAATAAATTCCACTGCCTGTGATTCCTAAATTATTATCTGAAACCTTAAGACATTTATTTAAATATTTCTTCTGTATTAATCTAATCAGATTCTTACTCATAACCTGTTGTGTTCTTATCTTCTCAACTCTGTATTTTGATAATATTTTAAGGAAAAAATCCTAATAGAAATTCCCTGGAAATAATTTACAGGACTAATGAATTTGTAGGTCTTTTAGACAGTTCTACATTATAGTCATATTAATATTCTCTCCTTTTTTTTTGAGGCTTGAAGTAAATCCCATGACACTAGAAGAATTTAGATACTGATTACTTGCGATTGGTTCCTGGTGATTTGCTCTTAATAATTTCCAGTTGAATTTAATGAAAGTATGATTCCTGAAATGCTGCTTCATTAAATTTGCATCTTTTCCCCTTTAAGTGTGGTCTCGGTCATTTCACCCATTTTGCGGTGTGTTTTCCTCCTCAAAAAAATAATGATTGAGAAAACAGAAACAATTAAGAATATCACTTTAGTTCTTCCTAAAACTCACAAGAGTTTCTCTGAGTGAAATGATGCAAGCTGCACTCCATCCGGATTTTATAATTTTTGTTTGTTTGTTTGCAATATGATGAGATTGTTTTTAAAAGACAAGACTTTGAAAAGAGAAACATGAAGATTTAGGGGGAGTTAGGGAAAGTGAAGAAAGAATCTGTTGCATGTACAAGAGAAGAAAGGTCTTTAGTATTTTTTACTAAAAAAAAAAATGTAGCCCCAGCTGGTGTGGCTCAGTGGATTGAGTGCCGACCTGCAAACCAAAGGGTCGCCAGTTCAATTCCCAGCCGGGGCACATGCCTGGGTTGCAGGTGAGGTCCTCGGTCGGGGTGCTCAAGTGGCAACCACACGTTGATGTTTCCCTCTGTCTCTTTCTCCCTCTCTTCCCCTCTCTCTAAGAATAAATAATAAAATCTTTTTTAAAAAAATGTAAAGCTTGATTAAGTTATACAGTGCAGCTCTCAGACTTAATTTAACTAAGATAGTGATTTGCAAATGAATATCTACATGGATCCTTTTCAAAAATCCAAATGCAAATGAGTACAACTGCAGTAAAATATATTTGCAAATGAATCCTGTTGCTTTATTCATTTATTGTGTAATTACTGCAATCCTTCCTACCCTGTTTTCAGTATTTTTTAATCATTAAGTCTGAAGCATGACAGCAGTGCCAGCCCTGGCATGATTCTCTTTGACTAAAACCTTGTAAATTAACACAATTAGCACAGCATCATCCTGCTAATTAACTTCCAGTGTCTGGTGCAATGGTTTTGCAAACAAGGAAGAGGGAGTCAGAAGGGAATCAACATGCCATTCTGTTACCAAACTCTGTGCTATGTTCAGTTTAGCTCAAATAAGTCAAAGCTGGCCATATCAGAAGCCAGAGTCAGGCAACGAAGAGCTCAAGGGTTTGGAGGAAGAAAGCAGAAGCGGGTAGGAGCTGTCAGAATAGTCAGAAGAGAGCTGATGCCACAGATGCTTCCTGTAGACCAGGCCTCCTCCTTATCAAGGAATCTCTGCCAGAGGGTACAAGGCAGTTTGCAAAATTCACTTTGGGTAATACAAAGGAGATTAAGAGGGCCTGCTTAATGTCGCTGTACCAGAATAGGAAGTGTTCCCAGGAAGCAGAGATTAGAATGGGATGAGCCAGCATTAGGAAATAGAACAGGGTTCTGGTGCTCTTCTGTAACTAACTATGTGTGAGTCCTTGAGGGTACATTATAAATCCCTCTGGGTGCTAGTTCTCTGGTCTGTGAAAGAAGGTACTTGCTAAGGTCTCTTTGAACTGTAAAATTGAAATGATTTTCTGATTCTTGCTGCTTATTGTTTTCTCTTAAATAAGAAAATACTCTTGTTTTATAGTTTGCTACATAGTCACCTTGCTGCAGTTAGTAATCTAACAGATGATAGCATTACGCATAACATCTCATAATCTAGTTGTACTATTTGAGTTTCTGCAACACACTGCTTCCCACAGAAATGTAGAATTAGAATCCACATTCTCTTTCTCTTTTATTATCTTCTCTTTTACCTCTGTTTCCACCCTTCCTCTCTCTCCCTCTCCCCCCTTCTCTCTCTATGTGTGTGTGTATGTGTGTATACACACATACACATACACACACACATACATAGATACATACACACACGCACACACACTGTCCTCTCCGTAACTTGGAGAGACTGTAGGCAGGGAGAAGGATTATAAGCGAAGGAGGGAGAGTACTAGCTAGAAGATGGACAGACAAGTGATGCTTGCTTTTTTTTTTCAGGGACTCAACAACAGAACTGAGAGGCAGAAAGGAGCCAGTTGTAATTCATACCGAGTTGTAGGCTTTGTGCGATGAAAGCGATGGAGCGCTGCCTGGGAGATTGCTTTGCTGCACTCCACGAAGCAGATTTGAAACTGTCGTGGACCACTTTAGATGAGAGTTGGATTATGGAATGACCTGCTATGTCTGTGTCATATTGTTCTGTGCAGGGAGCATTATACTGTGCTAACTAGGTGTTCAGTACCAAATAAGAGAGGTATCCTAGATGTGATCTGTCAGCTGTGTCTCATTTTTATATTGGTTAAAATATAAAACAGAAACTGTGATGTGAAGAGACAGAATAGCTAGATCTTGCACTTTGATACTATCGCTTGCTAGATATTTAAAATGTATGCATATTTTATTGTAGGAACCTATGACTAAATTATACCTTGACAGGAATGTGTGTGTACATATATATGTGTTTCTCTCTGTGGGTAGCAAGTGACTTAATAGGCTTAACAGGAATAGATTTACTTAAGACTTAGAAATGGAAAAAAAAAATTCTGTAGTTTTCATTTGAATTCAGTTTATTTTTAATGCAGGGCTGACATTCAGTCCATTTTAAAGTATACATATTACAGTAGAGATTATGACAGGTATTATAAACTGAAACTGAGAGACCTTTTATAACATTCTTATTATTAGTGGAAAATAATAGGTAACCAAAAGAGCTGGGGGGAGGGGATGTTAACAGTTCTGATGAGTATCTAAGTAATTTAACTATTTTCCCCAAATCCTTAGGCTTGAAGATGCAGTGGACGCCAGAGCATGCCCAGTGGCCAGAACAGCACTTTGACATCACCTCGACCACTCGATCTCCCGCCCACAAAGTTGAAGCGTACAGAGGTCATTTGCAGCGCACCTATCAGTATGCCTGGGCGAATGATGACATATCTGCTCTGACTGCATCCAACCTACTAAAAAAATATGCAGAGAAGTATTCTGGCATTTTGGAAGGCCCTGTGGACCGACCTGTACTCAGCAACTACTCAGATGCACCATCAGGACTCGTGAATGGTCGGAAAAATGAAAGTGAACCCTGGCAGCCTTCCTTGAATTCAGAGGCTGTTTATCCCATGAACTGTGTTCCAGATGTTATCACTGCCAGCAAAGCTGGAGTCAGTTCAGCCCTCCCTCCAGCAGATGTCTCTGCAAGTATAGGGAGCTCTCCTGGGGTGGCCAGCAACCTGACAGAACCTAGTTATTCAAGTAGTACCTGTGGAAGCCACACTGTACCTAGTCTTCATGCAGGGCTCCCATCTCAGGAATATGCCCCAGGATACAACGGATCATATTTGCATTCTACGTACAGTAGCCAACCAGCACCTGCACTTCCTTCACCTCATCCATCTCCTTTGCATAGCTCTGGGCTCCTACAGCCACCACCTCCACCTCCTCCGCCACCAGCCCTAGTCCCAGGCTACAATGGGACTTCTAACCTCTCCAGTTATAGCTATCCCTCTGCTAGCTATCCTCCTCAGACTGCTGTGGGATCTGGGTACAGCCCTGGGGGTGCACCTCCGCCTCCTTCAGCATACCTGCCTTCAGGAATTCCTGCCCCTACCCCTCTGCCCCCGACCACAGTTCCTGGCTACACGTACCAAGGTCATGGTTTGACACCTATTGCACCCTCAGCCCTGACAAATAGCTCGGCAAGCTCTCTCAAAAGAAAAGCTTTCTATATGGCAGGGCAAGGGGATATGGACTCCAGTTATGGAAATTACAGCTATGGCCAACAGAGATCTACACAGAGTCCTATGTACAGAATGCCCGACAACAGCATTTCAAACTCAAATCGGGGGAATGGCTTTGACAGAAGTGCTGAAACATCATCCTTAGCATTTAAGCCAACGAAGCAGCTAATGTCCTCTGAACAGCAAAGAAAATTCAGCAGCCAGTCCAGTAGGGCTCTGACCCCTCCTTCCTACAGTACTGCTAAAAATTCATTGGGATCAAGATCCAGTGAATCCTTTGGGAAGTACACGTCGCCAGTAATGAGTGAGCATGGGGACGAGCACAGGCAACTCCTCTCTCACCCAATGCAAGGCCCTGGACTCCGTGCAGCTACCTCATCCAACCATTCTATGGACGAGCAACTGAAGAATACTGACACACACCTCATTGACCTGGTAACCAATGAGATCATCACCCAAGGACCACCGGTGGACTGGAGTGACATTGCTGGTCTTGACCTGGTAAAGGCTGTCATTAAAGAAGAGGTTTTATGGCCAGTGTTGAGGTCAGATGCATTTAGTGGACTGACGGCCTTACCTCGGAGCATCCTTTTATTTGGACCTCGAGGAACAGGCAAAACATTATTAGGCAGATGCATAGCTAGTCAGCTGGGGGCCACATTTTTCAAAATTGCTGGCTCTGGACTAGTTGCCAAGTGGTTAGGAGAAGCAGAGAAAATTATACATGCCTCTTTCCTCGTGGCCAGATGTCGCCAGCCCTCGGTGATTTTTGTCAGTGACATTGACATGCTTCTCTCCTCTCAAGTGAGTGAGGAACACAGTCCAGTTAGTCGGATGAGAACCGAATTTCTGATGCAGCTGGACACTGTACTAACATCGGCTGAGGACCAAATCGTAGTAATTTGTGCCACCAGTAAACCAGAAGAAATAGATGAGTCTCTTCGGAGGTACTTCATGAAACGTCTTTTAATCCCACTTCCTGACAGCACAGCGAGGCACCAGATAATAGTACAACTGCTCTCACAGCACAATTACTGTCTCAATGACAAGGAGTTTGCACTGCTCGTCCAGCGCACAGAAGGCTTTTCTGGACTAGACGTGGCTCATTTGTGTCAGGAAGCAGCGGTGGGGCCCCTCCATGCCATGCCAGCCACAGACCTTTCAGCCATTATGCCCAGCCAGTTGAGGCCCGTTACGTATCAAGACTTTGAAAATGCTTTCTGCAAGATTCAGCCTAGCATATCTCAAAAAGAGCTTGATATGTATATTGAATGGAACAAAATGTTTGGTTGCAGTCAGTGATAACTTCTTTTAAAAAGTGTAATGAATGTTGGCACACGCACATAAAACCTGCTACATAGGGTATAGAGCCCCTTTCCAGTAGTGTTTAAATTGCAAAGGGTACTGGGGAAGACGATGATTAAGTTGCATCTTTAGAGTCAGGGTAGATTTGGAGGAAAAATGCATCATATGAGAGCTTCTGATTTGAAAGCCCCAGATGACAGAAAGCATCTGTTGATGCTCAGTTCGGTTCAAGCTAGACAACACTCACCAAGGAGCAAGGTGCAAGTGTGTTGACTTCAAAAGGACATGAACCTCGTGTGTTGATTCCATTCTGCTGTTCTCGAGATTTAGTTGCTGTCAAGTGCCTGGAGTGGTGCTTTATTTTTTGTTTGCCTCACAATTACATTGGTGGCATGTGCTAATATAAAGAGCTTTAACTTCAAACATTATTGGACTAAAGAGATGAACGGTTGTGTTATGACAGAAAACCAGATTTTTGCCATTTTAAGAGCAACAGTATTCCTCAATCCTGTCTGTTCTGCAGTATTAAGCTAAGAACAGGTAAAACAGGGTAACGGTAATCTGGACCTTAATTTCTGCAGTTCATTTCTTTTAATGTTCTTGTCTGCAAAAACTCAGGAAAGCGATTGTGATTTGTACAGTACCTCAAAGGAATGTGTTGAAAGCACTATGTACTGCTGAGAGTAATGGGATAGGCTTCAATGTTACTTTATATTAAAATGTATGTTTACCTCAACAATTGGAAAATAGCAAGGAAAATTACTTTGAATGTATCCAGAAAAATAATTAAGTGTGATACAACTGAATATTTACAATTTAAAGTAGAAATGGAAGGATTTTTTTTTAAGTTTCTTTTACTAATTATGGGGAATTAACAGAACAAAGTAATTCTTTATGTCAATAACTGCAAGAATTCTTCGTACATTGCTCCTTGGTAGTGAAGTGACAATGTTCTCAAAAGGTACACTGGTTAATGAAAAGCTACTTACTCAGTTTGTGTTAGTGTCTAGGACAGTCAGCCGCAAAACCTGTTTAGGACTCTGAAAGTCACAGTACCTAGAAACTGGGACTGCATTGTACTGCATAGGTGGTAGTGGTGGTGGTGGTGGTGGTGGTGGTTTGCAAGTTCTGTCTTAAAACTGCTGGGAATGGTGTCATTCTATTCACTAATCTAGCTTATAGGCTTGCCATGCTGTTTGATAGAACGCGGACGACAGCAACCCAAACAAACAAACAAACGAATAAATAAATAAATACAAAAGGCGACCAACCAACTTATATATACCCACAAAAAAACGTCTACATCCCCTCTCCTTTTTGACTCCTCTCTTGTCAGTGCAATTTTGCTTCTTGTTTTAAATTCTTCTGGGCTGTAGTGCTCCCACATTCATTTCTACCTCAGTTTTGTTATATTTCTCTTGGAAAGCAAAGTAGAAAATTGGAAGTGGACACACACACACACACACACACATACACACACACAAGATAGCTTGCCAAACATGTCACTTTGTTTTCTTCCACCTTTTCCCATAAATCTAGTTTCCAAATACATCAGTCTTCCTGCTTACGTCTCCCTGATTCTACCTCCCACCCTAAGAGCATATGTGGCATTTTTCTGAATTTCTTATTCCTCTCCTCCCCGCCAAGTTGTTCTTTGTATCCTTTAATGCTTTATGTGCAACTTTTCCTTGATAGCTGACTGGTGCTCGGCAATGCCTCTAAACAGACACTGTAGGCCGTAGCTTTCCAAAGCCACTGCCCGTGCGTAAGCAGAACAGCCTGGCTTTTTGAATGTATTTTTCCTGTTTTTTTTTTTTCTTTTTCTCTTTCTTTCTTTTCTTTTCATTTTTTTTCTTTTTTTTTTTCTTTTTTATTTTTTGTCAAGAGATGCAGTAACAAAACTGTTGCAAAGCACTGGCATTTTATGTATTCAAAAAGTGATGTACATTTTTTAAAATTTTAAATAAATGCAATGGGAAGCCCCAAGAAAGTTCTTTCTGTTATTGTTTTTTTTTTCTTCAGAAATTTTTACTGATTTCGTCCACAATGTTAAATTCTCTGAAACACAGCATAGAGAAAGCTAATGAGAACTTCATGATATTTCTGAAATTTTATGATGCTTGATCCATTACTCCTTGTTTTTCTTATTTTTCATGTTGCTAAAAACTGAACAAATGAACCGGAATTTAATTTACCATGATCTCTCCATTAAAACTGTACTCAACGTATAAATATTCCACATTAAAAAGCAGTGCCTTTCATTAAGGATACAAAAATAATACTGTAGTACATCCTCTGCTTTTTGCAATTGAAAAAAATGCTACAATTGTGTTCTGGCTCTACTCCGCACACCCCTTATCGTAAGGAAATTCAAATATCCCCATTAACTTGTAGGTCCATATCGATTCCCCTGACAAGTTTACTTTTGCACAGCACTGACCTATTGTCTGTGTTTTAGACATTACATTTCATTTCTGCCAACACGCTGTGTTCACCTGAAAGCAACCAGCAAGTTTTGATAAACTCTGTCTTATTTAGACAACTTTGGAAATTCCAATATTGATCCATATTTTTTTGTGGCTAGTAAGAGTTAATGCCAAATATATGACTGCACTATTATGTTTTACACTTGTTTATAAAACCGAAAATAAAGTCAAACATATCAGCTATTAGCTTTAAGTGACTTAAAATTTACTTTTGAGATATCAGTGGTCAAAAATCCATGCATTTAGGCAGAAGCTGAATTCATGTGTGAATTTCACTTAGCCTCCTGAATTCTAGGATTTGATCTCTTAGGAAATGGGCATGCTGAAGAAATGGAGATGTGCTGGGGGAGAGAAGGCTGACCTTTGAGTAGATAGTGCTCTCCTGTGATTCTCTGATTCTACATGACAGCATTATGAGCTCTTCTGTGGACTAGCCCAATAATGAGCTCTTTTCTGACCATCCCTTCTGGAGCCTGGAGTGGGGGCGGGGGCACCACGTCCTCAGCAGTGAATGTGTGCAATCAGTGATAGTACAACTGAGTAATGTGGCTTCATACTCTTGGCCGTTTTTGACTGCTAAGAATTTGGTGAAGGCTACTAATGAAGGTAAGGAGGTAATGAGCCAGTCTAAATCCCTTGCTGTCTGGCCAGGGGATTTGAGCCAGTCCACTTAACAGCCCCCTAATTCTCTTCTTCACAACTGCAATAACATTTCCAACAGGGACAAAAAGGAAGTGAAGGAAACCACTTCAGAAGGATCAATAGAAATTCAAGAG